>JABWTJ010000223.1:498844-615541 GCA_016801875.1 Solanum sitiens | reverse complement strand
ATGTGTCGGAACGTGACACGCCGATCCCCTAATTCTATGTGTCGGAACGTGACACTCCGATCCCCTAATTCTATGTGTCGGTTCGTGACACCCGACCCACTAATACTATGTGTCGGAACGTGACACTCCGATCCCCTAATTCTACAATTCATCAAGCCTTCTTTTATACCAAGGCATCACCAATCTCATTACTTTAGTTCATC
The DNA here is from genome assembly GCA_016801875.1 of Solanum sitiens. Lineage (NCBI taxonomy): Eukaryota > Viridiplantae > Streptophyta > Magnoliopsida > Solanales > Solanaceae > Solanum > Solanum sitiens. The sequence goes on along the minus strand of JABWTJ010000223.1, from coordinate 615,338 downwards.
AAGCCTTCTTTTATACCAAGGCATCATCAATAACAAGGTGAATTAGGGTTTCTTCAAGATTTTGGATTCAAAGCTTCATTAAGCTTATTTTATCACAAACACATAATCACATTCATGAAAGCATAAGATTAAGCATATAGAAGGGTTTACAATACTACCAATACATATCATTCACTATTAAGAGTTTACTACAAATAGTATCAACCATAACCTACCTTCACCAAGGATCCTTGATCAAACAAGCAATCTCTCAAGCTTCTTGGTTCCTCTTGGTTGTCTCTCTCTATAGATCGTTCCTCTCTTCTCCTTGTTCTCTCTATTTTTTCTTCTCCCAAACTCTCTCTCTTTTCCCCAATTTGGCATATAATTAGGTATGAAAGATGAGGAAACCACCCACTAAATAACTCAAGGTCATCTCCTTTACACCCCCAAGGATTTGAGTTATTAACATTGACCCACTAAAATTTATAATTATAGCAAGAATAGTCCAAAACTCCCCTTTAAAACTTACCCAGAAATTTGACCCAGACTGGGATTACGCAACCTGTGACGGTCCGTCGTGCCTACGACGGTCCGTCCTGCACTTCCGTCAGGACGGACAGAGAATTGCTCTCAGTACCCAATTCTCAAGAGTTGAAGTGTTTTGAAATGGAACCTCACAACGGTCCGTCTTGTCTGTGACGGTCCGTCCTGCAGGTCCGTCACAGACTTCAGAGAATTGCTCTCAGTACCCAATTCTCAAGAGTTGAAGTGTTCTGAAACGGAACCTTACAACGGTCCGTCATGTCTGTGACGGTCCGTCCTGCAGGTCCGTCACAGAGTTCAGAGAGTCGATTTCAGCACTCAAATATAAGAATTCCTAGTGTTTGGAACGAGACACCCTCGACGGTCCGTCATGCCCATGACGGTCCGTCGTTGGATACGTCGTCTCAGACAGTTTTCCAGAAATAAAATCTGCTGCTCAAAACGACTAAGCAGGTCGTTACACTAAAATTTTAATTGAGTTTTTAATTAATAATATTTTTGGAATAAGTAGTTTAAAATTTTAATTGAGTTTTTAATTAATAATCTTCAATTGATTCATGAGGTGTCAATAGTGTAAAAAAATCTCATCATGTAAAAGATATATAACTTACTAATTATTTTTGGAATTAGTAGTTTAGAAATGTCTAGGTAAATTCTTTCTCATTCGTAAATTCCCAATTATTTCTCATTCCTATAGTTTGGTCTAATAATTCTTAAATTCCCAAGTATTTCTCAAGGTAATAAAATTTTTAGGTAAATCCCCATATATAATTTTTTAGACAATCTGGAATTTTCCTACAGAATAAAAGGATATTTTTTTAAAAAAAAATTGGTCCATGTATCTAGGGATTTAGCTAGAGATATTGTTCCTGCGGATATATTTTCCTATGTAATTTTGCAGGAACAAATTTAGTGCAAAATTGTATTAACTTTAGCTTCGAAATTTGTTGGGAATATAAGTTTCACAGGTAATATATTTTAATATTGAGGAATGAAAAATTTCACAAGAAAATTTTTAAATATTATCTGCGAAAAATTCCCCCAGATAATATCCCCATGTGATCTACACTTTTCTAGTAGTGACACCTATATGGTTTATAATCCAAACCATACAGTTCCCATATCAGTTTTACAACTTTTAGAATGGTACTATTCTTTTTTCAGTCACAACTTATTAGCTCTGAAAGAATATTATGTTACCCAAAAGGACAATATTTATTTATAGAAAATAGCCAGCATCTGTGCTAAGTAAAAGATTAGTGGCAATTTAGGGCTTCCAAACTGGTCTGGGAACAATATATATGGGTTGATTTTATATTTTTTGGCTGTTCTTATAAACTTTTAATTAAAAATAAATTCATCTTTGTCGTATACAACTGCTGAACCATATTCAAGTTGATTCATTCTAATGTCATGCCCATACTATTGTAGGCCCTATATTCTAGTACTAAAATCCCAAGTACCTCTTAAAGACACTTTCTGATAGAACCAAAATATTATATTTCAAATTTATGATGGGGAATTGATTTTGAAAATAAAGTATTATTGGTGGAGCTACACTTTCTACGGAGGGTGTGTATAATATTTAAAAATAAAGAACAAAAATTCTCAATTGGTAGGATCAAACCTAACGAATTTACTCTCAACACGAATGATTATATGCCATGAATCACTCTTGATTGTATGACTTGAAAGTATACTCGTGTTTGTGATTGTGGTTTGTTAATGATCGTATTGCTAAGTTCCGGCATGACTAACTGGGATCGGTTGCCACGTTCCGGCATAAAATTAGGAATGAATTGTCACGTTCTGGCATAACTATGGGATCGGTTACCACCTTCCTGTGCACTAACAGTTTGGGTTTGGGTTCCATGAGAGGACAACCTACTTGACATAATTGTGTCCATAAAGAAATGTGAAGTTGATCGATGTTCATATATGTTGATAATATTGTATATGTTAATATATATGAATCTAATTAAAATGTTGTTTGATAGGTAGTACGTTGTGGTTTTGTACTGATTCTGCACTTACTATTGTTTTTTTGAGTACACAAAATCTTCCGACGGTTATTGACAGACCTCGCTAAAATGATCTGTGATCGTTTTTTTCGAATTCAAGGGTTAGCTAGCAGTTGTCGGGCTGCTTTGGATTCTCTTGAGTCTATGCCTACATTTTGATCTTAGACTAGTTCTTTAGATGTTCTATGATAGTTGCGGTTATGACCCTTCTTGTTTCAGACTTGGTTATCATTTAGTAGTATTGGTACATTAACTTTCAGGTTCTAGGTTGTTTACTTCCGCAATTATATAGTTAGTTCTTTAGAATTCTTGTTGAAGTTTATCAGAACTTCTTATTTAGTTTATTTAACTTGCTTCCTTAAATTAAATGCTTTAGTTTTTGGATTAGTTGCTTGTTTGGATTGTATTAGTAGATCTCCCACGGGAGCGTTAGTGTGAGTACCAATCATGACGGTTTGAGACATGCCAGATAGAAAAGATGAGGAAGAGAGACGGATCGGAAAAGTGGTGTTTCACTGGAAAAAGTCAAGAAACCTAAATTTGAAAGATTCTTCTCATGGATTTTTCTTCTTTCTTTTTAGATTTGATAATTCTTATTATAGATAAATGTATTTCGATAGAAGATAATGAACACACACTTTGTAGATAATATATAAAAATATATAAAGATAAACGAATGATGATGCAAAAAAATGTATTAGGAAACTAGATAAAAATAATAATAATCAAAGATAGTGTATAAAAATAATAAAGAGGAATTTTGACAAATCTGAAGAGAGGAAGAATATGCTAGTCTTACTTGCCTTCTTTTTTTTTTTAAAAAAAAAAATGTAAAGTGAAGAGTAGTATTGAGAGAAGAAACAATATCAGGGTAGATACTGTGAAGTAATGTTGATTATGAGAGATCTCCTCTCCTTTTATATTTAAAAAAATGATCCTCTATGTAAATATAATTTGCTAGAAGATTCCTCCCCTTTGCTTAGTGGCAAAGTATTGTAAAAAAAAATCAAGAAAACTCCTCCTTTTATTCTAGTATCTAAACATTAAAAATGTTTTGCGAAATGACCCTTTCCTTTTACTTAATGGCTAAGCATTTTCAACACGACCCTTCACCATTTTCTTAATGATTAAATAGTAATTGCAAGATTAGTTGATGAATATGTATGTATGTAATGTGTGTTTATGTCAAATATGTAAAATATAGGAAGGGTATGTATAAACAATATGTCTTATAGAATATAATATAAATAAAAGAAAGATTGCCTAGTATAAATGTAAAAATATGGGTAGAAGACAATATAATATTACACAAGTAAGCTGATTTTATTGAGAAAACAAATTAGAGAGAGGGGACTCCTACACGAAATTAAATATCTTTATTCCTAAAATCATGTGCTAAATTGTCACTAATAAAAAATAGGATTGATGACACTTTTCTTATCCTACCAAGATCAATTAGTCTAAATTCCCACTTAAAAGTTAAATGCGGGAATAAATAGAATAAACAAATTACATATTACACCAGTTTAGATGACATAACTCAATTATAACCCCAAAATTTCTTTGTCACATGTACAAATCTAAGTATTACAATAAAATCAAGAAGTATACGACTTAATAGTCTTGTTTCTAGAATAGAACAAGAACATACTAAAAGAGGAAGAAGAGTTTGTCGAGACCACAAGTAGCTACCTCGAAACTCTCACAATAACATTCAAACCTAGAAGACAAGAAGAAGTAATCATAAAGATTCAATCCCGTAACCTACACAAGTTTAGAAGAAATAGAGTGAGTACCAAAAGACATGATACTCAACAAGTAAATAGTTAACTCAAAGTAAAGCAATACAGAATGGGGTACTCCCAACTATCCAACCAAACCTCCACAACTACAACCTGCACAAAATTAGTACAACCTAATAGTTCACGTTTATGTAGCACACAACACGTACAACAACACCCCAACGTATACAAGTCATCAATACAAAAGATCATATTCATCATCCACAAGTTCAATAACAAGCACTCATAAATTCCATAAATGGTAATGATATGTAATGCAGTGAAATGTAATGTCAATAATTATAGTTATGCATTTCTATATTGAGATACGCGTCCGCTAGGACTTAGGCCGACCATATGGGACTCGCAAGGTCCATGTATCTTCTAGAACCAATTTTCCTAGACATATTAAATCACTGAAACAATTTCCTCTCGGCATCACCGGAATAATTTCCCCTCGGCATAGTCATCACGATAGAGCGCATCACAGAGTTTCAAAACCAATGCAAATAGGTATACTCACAAAAATAATAAGAAGTTGATAATTTCCATATCAATACGCAATCCATAACAATACAATCATGAAACATTGAATCAATATAACCATTCAACTCATCTACAACACATCAAATATAAATATATCATCAAGTTGCCTTTTCGTTTCCCCTATTTCATAATAAAATCTTTCAAACTAAACTGGTCACAAATATCAAGCCCTTCACAAATTCTCATTACTCCCTAATACACACAACAAGAATTACATGATTCTATATGTTTAAAAGGGTAATGAAGTGTCAAACACACAATCAATCAAGCAGGCACTTGAGCTTTCCCTTTCTGTTGCGCCTCAAAATCAATACTATCTAGTCAAACAGAGAATCACAATAAGAACTTGAAACTAACAACACCCATTGGAAAATGAGGCCAAATTGATCCAAACCCCCATTTCCAAAAACTAGAGTTAAATTTTGAAATTCTAGTAAAATCTATAGGAATCAATGTAGAAATCTCACGTCTAAGTTTTAGAGAAATCAAGGATTATATTGATTGTATTAATAAAAATAATGTTGAGTTACAAGATCTTAATATAGAAGAAAATTGGAGAGTCCTAAGTTAACTATACTTATTAGAGTCCTACTACAATACCTATTACTACTCTAATAATAATAATGCAATTAAAAATAATCTAAATCCTAGTTGTACTATAATTCTAATAGTAATCTTATCCTAGTCGTAATATAATTTCTAATCATAATATAATTCTAGATGAAATATAATCCTAATAAATATAATTAGTCTAATCCTAATGCGACTCTAATTCTACTGCAATGATGTAAACTCATCCGTCAACTTCGTTGGACCTGTTCATTTGACATAATCCAATCATCAGCTTCCTTCTTCATCAACACTTGCTGTAGGTACGTCAGCTAGCTGGGTTGAACCTGTTTCTTTGACATGTTCAATCACCAGCTTCCTTATTCTTCAACACGTCCCCTCAAGCTACTGAGTAGAGGAACAATTACTCTTAGATTACTTTGAATATCCAGCAAAAAAACTTTGAATACCACAACAAAAACTTATATTTCAATGCTTCGGTATGTCGATGTTGTTGTTTCTGAATATCAGCAAAAAAATCTTTAAATACCCAGCAAAAACTTGTTTTCTGAATACTTTGGTATGTTGATGTTGTTGTTTCCTTTTCCTCTGCCTTTTTGAGAAGATAATATCATACTTTGGTTTTGCTTTGGTACCTCTTCTTCCTCTTCTCTTTTACTAAAGCCTGTGAGAGTATTAGCAATTTGATTTAGGGTGGGATATGGTGTCTTACCTAAACCTCAAGCAAAATTAATTGCTTTTGTAGCTTAAAGATAAGTTTCTTCCAAGCATTCCCACATCTCCATGGAAGTTGAGCAACCCACAATTAGGTACATGATTTTTTTGTTCAAGGTGCTTGAGATCCAACTTTTTAAAAACACATTTTTTCCTTCCAATCATCTATAGTGTCATTATCTTTTTTATCCTTCTTAGCCACTACAACTTTCATAGCAGTCTTTCCACTGGGACAACAACTTTTACTTGGTTCATTCTATGTGATATGAATCAATTGGGATATGTGTGTCCTCATTATTGTTGGAATTAATGCATTCACTTCACACCTTGATGTTTAGTATTTAAATATTGTCTCTTAGCTTCTCAAGAAGTCTTTTAGGATTTTATAATACATGTATCTAGTAATTTGTGAACATGTATCTAGTTAATTGTGCAAGACTTTTTGTTTTCTATTTTGAGTAGTATAAATAGTGATGTAGTTGATGATAGTAATCATCTCAAGTGGACATAAGTAGCCTATATAAAACTTGAACATTCTTTAAAGATACTATTCTCCTTCTATACCTCCTTCAAATTGGTATCAGAGCATATTTCGTTCTTGATCTGGGGTTAGGTGAAGAATAAATATGACATCCAATACAAATGAAGGTTTTGTTTCTTCAATTTCTCAAAATTTCTTAAAAAATCAACAGAAGAAGAATTACAAGCCAAAAAGAAGAAGTATCATGATGGTTCTTTCAAAAAGGTTGAAGAAAAAGGTGAGAAAAACTCTAGTCTTTTTTGTAAAGTTTGCAAAAAGACTAATCACAATGCAGAAAAATGTTGGTGCCAAGGCAAGCCCCAATGTAACTTTTGTAAAAAGTTTTGCGACATTGAAAAGGATTGCTGGCACAAGAAATGGGAGAAAGCAAATTTTTGTGAAAAACACGAGAAAGAAAGGGAAGAAAACCTTTTCTTAGCTTCTCAATGTGATGGTTCAACAAAAAACAAGGAAATGGTATGTTGATAGTGGTTGTAGCAATCACATGAGTGGAGATGAAAAAGTTTTCCTCTCAATTATTAGCAGGACCACTACTAAAGTGAGAATAGGGCATGGAGCCTTAGTTAATGCAAAAAGTAAAGGTACCATTTCAATCAACATAAAAGGGAGCGGTAAACAAATTCATGATGTGCTCTATGTTCGTGAATTGGAAGAAAATGTTCTTAGTGTTGGCCAATTCATGAAAAATGGTTATTCTCTTGTGTTCAGAGATAATTATTGCAAGATTTATGATAAAATTGAGTCAAATCAAGTCATTATTGAAGTTGAGATCATAAAAAGAAATTTCCCTTTACAATTTCATTACAATGCATTCAAAAATAAAGTTGTAGATGATTCATAAATTTGACAAAACATATTTTGTCACTTGAATTCTCATGGTTTGAAACTTCTGAAGCAAAAAGACATGAGGCCAGAGCTTTCTAAGATACATACTAAGAATAAGGTAGATAATACATCAATCATATCTTTAGATGTGTCAAATCAAGAAGAGGACGAGGAAGAAGAAGATGTCCCTCAAGGAGGAGAAATCTCATATTCAGATGATGAAGAACAACTTCCAAGAAGAACAAAAATATTGAGTGACATTTATCAAAGATGCAACTTTGTCGGTGTTACGAAAGAAAATTATGAGGAGGCGATAAAACATGATTTTTGGAAGAAAGCATTGTCAGAAAATAATTTGGAAGATTGAGAAAAATAATACTCGGGAGTGTGTGAGTATACCCAAAGAAAAAGAAGTTGTAAGTCTAAAGTGAATTTGCAAAACCAAACTCAATAAAAAAAGAGATATTCAAAAATGCAAGAGAAAGATGAATTCAGTTGCAATTATTGTCAGTCAGGAGATCAACTTGCTGACATCTTCACCACAACACTTGTAAGTAAAAAATTTTGCCATCTTCGAAAAGGCATTGGAGTTTTCAAGCAAATGCATTAAGGGGGAGTGTTGGAATTGATGCATTCACTTCACACCTTGATAATTAGTATTTCAAAATTGTTTCTTAGTTTCTTAAGAAGTCGTTTAGGATTTTGTAATACATGTATGTAGTAATTTGTGATACATGTATCTAGTTAATTGTGCAAGACTTTTTGTTTTCTATTTTTAGTAGTATAAATAGTGATGTAGTTGAAGATTGTAATCATCTCAAGTGGCCTTAAGTAGCCTATATAAAACTTGAGCATTCTCTGAAAATAGTATTCTCCTTCTATACTTCCTTCAATTATGAGGTAGTTTGTTAGCTTAAGTTTAATAGAGTAAGTGACAATGAGTTGGTGAAGTAAGGAGATCGATATATTTTTAGTATAAGTGGTCATTGCAACATTTTTTTTATCAATACTCAAAGTGCGGAAAAGCCTTAGATCTGATACCATGTAAAAATCCATGTAAATCTCACGTCTATGTTTTAGGGAAATCAAGGATCGTATTGATAAAAATAATGTTGAGTTACAAGCTCCTTATATAGGAGAGAATTGTAGAGACCTAAGTTAACTATACTTAGAGACCTACTACAATACCTATTACTACTATAATAATAATAAGGCAATTATAAATAATCAAAATCCTAGTTGTACTATAATTCTAATAGTAATCTAATCCTAGTCATAATGTAATTCTAATCATAATATAATTCTAGATTAATTATGATCATAATAAATATTATTAGTCTAATCCTAATGCGACTCTAATTCTACTAAAGTGATGTAAACTCGTCGGTTCGCTTCGTTGGACTTGTTCCTTAGAGATGCTCCAATCAACAACTTCCTTCTTCATCAACACTTGCTGCAGACACGTAATTCAGCTGTGTTGGACCTGTTCCTTTGACATGTTCTAATCGTTAGCTTCCTTCTTTTACAACACTTGCCCTCGATCTAGTGAGTAGAGGAACGATTACTCCTAAGTTTCTTTGAAAATCCAGCAAAAATAACTTTTAATACCCAGCAAAAACTTGTTCCGTCAATGCTTTGGTTTGTTGATGTTCTTGTTTCCGAATATCCAATTTTTTTTTGAATACCCAACAAAAACTTGTTTTTTCAATGCTTCAGTATGTTGATGTTGTTGTTTCCTCTTCCTGTGCCTTTTTGAGCAGATAATACTACGTTATGGTTTTGTTTTTGTATCTCTTCTTCCTCTTCCCTTACATCAAAGACTGTGAGAGCATTAAAACTGATGGGATATGGTGCCTTACCTAAGCCTCTAGAAAAATTAATTGCTTTTGTTGATTGAAGATAAGTTTCTTCAAAGCATTCCCACATATCCTTGGCAATTGAGCAACCCACAATTAGGTACAAACTTTCCTTGGTCAAGATACTTGAGATCCAACTTCTTAGAAACACATCTTTCTCCTTCCAATCATGAATACTGTCACTATCTTTTGCATCCTTCTTACCCGCTACAACTTTCCCAACAGTCTATCCAGTGGAACAACAGCTTTAACTTGGTTCATTCTATATGATATGAATCAATTGGGATATGTGTGTCCTCTGTATGAGGTAGTTTGTTGTCTTAAGTTTAATAGAGCAAGCAACAATGAGTTGGTGATTTAAGGAGGTCGACATACTTTTGGTAGAAGTGGTCATTGCGACGTGTGTGTTTTTAATCAATACTCAGTGTGTGGAAAAGATTCAATCTCTGAAATCCATGTAGAAATCCATGTAGAAATCTCACGTCTAAGTATTAGAGAAATCAAGAATTGTATTAATTGTATTGATAAAGATAATGTTGAGTTACAAGCTCCTTATATAAGACAAAATTGTAGAGACCTAAGTTAACTATACTTAGAGTCCTACTACAATACCTATTACTACTATAATAATAATAATGCAATTATAAATAATCTAAATACTTGTTGTGCTATAATTCTAATAGTAATCTAATCCTAGTTGTAATATAATTCTAATCATAATATAATTCTGGATGAAATATAATCCTAATAAATATATTTTGTCTAATCCTAATGTGACTCTAATTCTACCATAGTGATGTAAAATCGCCGGTCAGGTTTGTTGGACCATTTCCTTTGACATGTTCCAATCATCTGCTTCCTTCTTCATCAACACCTGCTGCAGACACGTCATGTTAGACTTGTTCCAATCTTCAGATTCCTTTTTCTTCGACAAAATCATGTTACCCAAAGGATTTACAGTAATTCAAATCGTAATTGAAATCATTCCTTAATCAACATTATTTTAAACCTAGAGTTGATAAAAAATTCACCAATCTTTGAAGTTCAAAACCAATAAATAATGTTTAAAAGTAATAAAGTATAATTGAAAGATTAAGTTTTACGATCACAAATACTTACTCAAAAGATTCCACAGGAAAAATCCTCTATAAATTGCCTACAAAGAGTTCTCAAAGCTCAAAATAGGGAAATGGGGTTGAAACCCTAATGTTGAAAATAACATTGTTCGTGCATAAAAATTATCATCACTGTAACAACTCGGTCTTAGAAAGAGTTAAATTTAGAAAGAACTAAATTGAGATTATCACAAGTTAGTCTCAAATTGTGAGTTTTAGGTGAACTTCAAATGACAAATTAGTTTTTAGCTCAAGATGATTTAGGTGGCCCATGAGATATCAAATCAAAGGTCGTTGAGTCCTTTTTACAACACCACCAAGTTTGCTAAATTTTGAGTTCTGATGAAACAGATATAGCCATTTGAGTGCAACCTCTCTAGTTAAGGAAATTCATCTGTTTTAAGGAGGGGTATTTTTGTATTTTCCTTAACCCACTAGCCTAACACGGTTTACCCACCTAACATAAGGGTCTAATCATATAAAGTTAAATTTATTCCATTCTAAAGCGTTCAAGAAAAGAGGAGGTTTCAAGAAGTCCTTCAAGAATTTGAGGATTTTCATCAAGAACTAATTAGTTTATACGAGGCATGTAAGCTTTCTTAGTGTTGGTTTGTTCTCCCTCACGCCAATCATGTAGACTTTTACCCATGAATTCATTCTTGAAGTAGGTTATTAAGTTCTTGAGAAGTTCTTGAGTTTAATTGCTGATAGAGTCCCTTGAGTCCTTTAGGTGAGGGTTTTTGCAAATGAGTTTGAGTCACTTGATAGAGTTTAGGGTGGGTTTCATTGAAAATTTTCTGATTTTATGAAATTTTGTGAAATTTAACCATGGAATTGCATTGGATATGAATTGAATAAATTTTGGGAGAGAAAGATTGGGCAAATATCTACGCCCAGGTCCGCGTCGCGGTGGTGTGTTAAAATTTCAGTCTCATGATGATCACCCCCTCTCTGCATCGCGGAGACGATACAGAGTAGTGTGCCTCAAAAACTATTTAGTAACCAAAAATAGAAATCCTTCTCCGGGTTGCACTAGTGCTCTCTTATTTGAGTCTTCATTCATTTTTGTATTATCAACTATCGAAGCCTCCAAAGTTATTGAGGGATCATATATCCTAATCATAACTCTTAAATCTTTATTTCACATTAAAGTAAACATTAAGAGTGTGTTTGGTATGAAGGAAAATGTTTTTCATGGAAAATGTTTTACTAGAAAATGGTTTCTTGGAAAAGAAGTAGATTTTAAACTTATTTTCTCATATTTGGTTGATGACTAGAAAATATTTTTTGGACATTATTTTTAAATGTTCAGTTAGTGATTGAAAAATAATTGTAGAAACTATCTTTATTTTTTTCTTGAGACTAATAAATACTCATTGGGAAAGTAATTTCTGATTCGAAATTCAACCCCGATAATTGATCTAGGACTCGACCACGAAACCTAAACTAGGTCAAGACCCCGATGACCATTCCGAAATCCGATCCTAATATATGACCCAAGACCTAACCTAAGACATTCGACCCAAGAAAATTTTTTCAATTTTTTTTATGGGTTCACGCCGAAGTGTGTGTGTGTGTGGGGGGGGGGGGCGGCATAAAAAGTGATTTTCTTTTTAAATTTGAATTATTTTTATGAGAAGGGTTGGCGCGGGGTGGGGGGTAGTGGGTGATGTAAAAAATGAAGATTTTTTGAATTTGAAATAATTCAGAAAATAATTTTTTCTTAAAAGTTATTTTATTGGAATGGCATGGGTGGGGTGGGGTGGAGGGGTTGCCGTGGGGAGGGGGTGGCGTAAAAAATTGAAATATCTTTTAAAATTTTTTTTTTTGAAAAATTGACGGGATTGGCCTTGGTGGGGGTTGTCACGCCCTTAGCCTACACCCTGGGCGGGACTGACACTCGAGACCATTGATACACTCAAGCGAACCCTTGGCCTGACTTACTTACTTAGAGGATGAATTAAAGTAATAAATATACAACTATGAAATAAAATGGAATGTTATAAAGGAACATTTAACTTGCCATTAAGGAAAACTCAAGTCTAAACATAAGACAATGACAAAGAAAAGACTAAAGAACTATCATTTGATCGTCTATGAAGACTCTAAAACAATTGACATGGATGTCGAAACAAACCCCACGACATCCTAATGAACTAGTAAAATAGATGAAAGCAATAAAAGGAGTCCTCCGGAATGCAAGGAGGCTCACCAACTGACTCTGAAGTTCTCCATGGATCAACGATGTGTTGCGTGCTGATCCACGTTACATGTGTCTGCATCATAAGACTATGTAGGACATCATACATCAATACATTTAATGTACGAGTATGTGAGTATAAATGCTAAATACAATATAGACTTGAAAAGAATCTAAAGAACTTACCTGGCTCAAGTGGACTCAAGATAACTGAACTCATTTCAGTATAAAGCAGTTTAAAACAAGTGCAATATAAGTAAAACAATTTAAAACATGATATCAACCGTGTGTATATAAAAATACATATAACTTTAAATGTATGTAAAAATACAAACTAATTGTGCAGATAAGAATACAATTACTTATGTGGGGTTTGTCTAACTGACAACCATCAGGTAAGAGCTTTTGTGATGATATGTCGTTTTGCCTCACACTATAAAGGCCATCCTATACCTTGCTGGTTGTATAGAACCCAAAATACTAAGTGGATCTACTAGTCCATGCTAAAAATCACTAAATGAATCATCTAAATAAAAGTATGACTCCTTTCTACCCATGGTGGCTACATGGTTTATGGGGAGTGCGAGTTGTTTGAACTCCCCTATATCGGTGCTAAATACTACTTTCAAAATATGATACTACCTCTTATGTTTAAATACATACTTCTTTATGTGATTTGAGATAATTTCTCAAAAACATAGCTCAAAGGCTATCTTGGAAATCAAAGTTTCCTCTCTTGCTTAATTATGAAAGCATTTACACTTTTCTGAAAACTAGCTCAAAGGCTCTTTGGAAATCAAAGTTTCCATTCTTAGTTAAATATCAAAACAATTTAAAATCTTTGGAAATACATACTCTCCATATACTTTTAAAGAAATAAACTTCAACTTTACCCTTTACTCAACTCAAAACTCAAGTCTCAAAAAAGATTTAAATCATTTTGTGAAAGACTTTTGGAAGACTCTATGAAGTTCTCTTGACTGGGATCTTAATTTTGCTCGACTTGAGTCTTAACTAATTCTTGAATTGAATTATGGATTCAAGGATTGATATTTGTGATAAGAAAGATCTCATGATGTTTAGGATTGCCTTTAGATAGTTAATCCTGAGAAATGATCAAGAAATCACTACTGGAACCTACTCCGCGAGCGGACATGAATTAAAATATTTGTTCACGAAATGACTTTTGAGGCAGAATGGTCCATGACCGCTCTGCTCCGCGAGCACAATTTTTTCAAATCTGAGGAGCAGGTCACGGACCGGTACCCATATTTTCTCTACTTGTTCCTTCTTCATTTTCTGGCCCCAATTCGCCTAAACTTGGTTCTTTTTCTCAAATTCCTTGAGATTCGGATACCTAGTATGTATATAAAAGAATCTAACTCAAACAGCTCAATGAAAAAACATTCTAACCTCAAGCAACTCCTCAATCTCAACCTAACAAAAGAACGAAGGCCAATTTCAAGAACAACTCTCAAGATTTATCAACTTTTAACTTTCTAGAACAAACTTCGCTAAAATAAACTTGACTAGCGCGTGGCTGAATGAACCCAACGCTATGAAAGAGTCACATTACGAAACGAAGAATCTTGTTCTCTTCTGCTTCTATTGTGTTCTTCTCTCTAAAACCCTAGCGTAAATTTCCAATTGTGCAAACTGAACCAATTCAGTTTTGACCTTTTATTAATTCAATAAAAACGAATTGAAATAATAGGGTATGGAAAAGACCAAAACACCCTATAAAAATCCAGATTTGGACATTTTCTCACTTGAATATCCCAACATCCAATGACAATATCTCAATTATGCGAACTCAAAATCGGACAAACTCAGAGGCGTTGGAAATACCATTCTAAGTTCCCTCCTACCATATCTAGAAACACATCTTACTCATCTTGATCTAGAAGCTATGATCGTTTGAAGTTGACCAAAACTCAACTTTAACACACTTAACAATTTTCAAGATATTTATATTCTTTCCAAAAATGACTATTTCCCAATTTTAAACTTATTTCTACTTCATTCTAGTTACGGGGTGTTACAATATGTCCCCCTTGGGAACATTCATCCTTGAATGAGCTTACTCTTAGAATACGAAGGGTGTAACAGTTAACATTCATCTCAAACACCCAACAAGCAATAACATGCAATCTCATAATTTAAAGAGTACTAAGAAGAGAATTAGTACCTAGATCTACAATTCCTCCATACTGAAGAGATGTGCTATATCTTCTTCATATCCTCCTCCGCTTACCAAGTAGCTTCCTAAACAAATTGATTCCTCTAAAGTACTTTGAGTGATCCAACTTCTTTAGTCCTCAACTTGCGAACTTGGCGATCTAGAATCTGAACAGGAATCTCCTTATAAGAGAAGCTATCCTTGATACCAATATCTTCAGTTAGTATGATCATCCATGCACTTCTTCAACACGGAGACATAAAATACCGGACGGACCGCTGCTAACTCTTGTGGTAGATCCAACTCATAAGCTAGTTTGCAAATCCTCTTGGCTATTCGATAAGGTCCAATATACCGGGGACTAAGCTTCCCCTTCTTACTAAATATGATAACGCCCTTTATGGGTGAAACATTTAAATACACCCAATCATCTACTTCAAACTCTAACTCCCTTCTCCCAACATCAGTGTAGGATTTTTGACGACTATGCGCCATTTTCAACCTTTATGGAATAAATTTCACCTTCTCCATAGCTTGATGAACTAAATTTTATCCTATTAATCCTACTTCACAGAATTCAATCCATCCAATAGGAGATCTACATCTTTTCCCATAAAGAGCTTCATAAGGAGCAATTTGGATTCTAGAGTGGTAACTATTGTTGTAAGCGAACTCAATAATAGGTAGGTGATCATCCCAATTACCTTTACCTTTGAAATCGATAACGTAAGCCCTCAATATATCCTCTAAATTCTGAATAGTGAGCTCTATTTGACCATCTGCATGAGGATGAAAGGCAGTACTTAAGTTCATGTTTGAACACAAGCCTTTTTTGAATGACTTCCAAAACTGCACAGTAAATTGTGCACCTCTATCTGATAAAACAAAAAGTGGGACTCGATGAAGTCGTACCACCTCCTTAGTACATAACCTGGAATAATCCTATGCTGAATTGGTAGTCTTTACTGGCAAAAAAATAGCTTATTTGTTCATTCGATCCACAATCACCCAAATAATATCAGGCTGCCTGGGAAACCTTGATAAACTTTTGATGAAATACATATTAATCATCTCGCTCTTCCATTCTGGAAGTTTTATATTCTGAGGCAAACCATCGAGCCTTTGATTCTCTACTTTAACTTGTTGTAATTTTGACACTTAGCAATAAATTCTGCATTGATCTTCTTCATATTACTCCACCAATAAACTCCTCTCAAATCGCGATACATTTTTGTGGAACCCGGATGAATGGAATATCTTGAGCTATAAGCTTCCTCCACGATCCTCTCTTGGAGTTCATCCACCCTTGGTACACACAACCTACCTTGATACCTCAATAAACCATCTCCCCTTTGTTAAAAAGTCATTACTTTTTTCTTTTGAACATTTGCCTTTAATTCAAGCAAATGGGATCTTTGTGAACTTCTGACACTAATGATTATTAAGCCCCATTCATCAGCACTACTCCTCCTTCTGTGGAAGCATTAGTTGGACTCCCAAGTGTGGAAGTATGTGCACATCTTTCAATAGCTCTATCTTTTCTTCCTGAACATGGGCGGTACTACCCATTGACAACCTACTTAAAGCATCAACAACCACACTTACCTGGGTGATAAAGAATACGCATATCATAATCCTTGAGTAATTCTAATCACCTCCTTTGTCTGTGATTGAGATCTTTCTGAGTAACTTAGTAATTCTAAAAGAAAGTATTTCCAAAAAACATGTTCTTTAGTAGTTTAAAGGTACGAGTTACACTTGATAGTTTCATAAATCGACATATTACTATTTAAGTTTCTCAAAAAAGAAGCAAGTAGCGAAGAAGGAGGACTGATTTAAAATCTTAATGTTCCTCCCTAATACTTCTATGCTACAAAACCTAAAGAATAATAATAATAATATATACACACGAACCTACAGTCAAGGGAATCGACAAAATGACACATACACGCCGAGTAACGTATATAATCAAACGAGTAGAATATCAACATAATGGAGTCACAAAAATACGTCAGCTGCGATCCAAATGCTTTTCATTGAAGGCCTTTCTAACAATAGAATATTAAACAACCTCTGACGATTTAGGATTCTAAAATTCATGCTCAAAAGAATGAAGGAGCACTTAGCCTTAACATACCTCAATTTTTGGTCTTTTGGTATTAATTCAAACTGTACCCCTTCCTCAGAGTATGTAATCTACATGAAATCATGTCACACAACCATTACAAATAGAATATTAACATGTCAGGGTCAAAGTAGAAATTTAAAGATTAGTAGAAGAGTGATTAGCTCGCCGGACCCTTTTTAAATGTAAGCTTTACTACATTTTCTTCTCCAAATTACAAGCAAAAATTAATTACATAACATACATTTTTGGAGCATCTATTAACAAGTGGAAGCATACACAATAGTCAACAACAACCAAATAGAGTATGTCTGCACAACAATAAAAACTCGGAGTATCGCTACACCCCTCTTTTCCAACCCCAAATAACCTCAACCAAATCCGAACCACGATTCTTCTTACCATTAAACCTAGGAAAAAAATACATCTAATACATTCCTATAATTTTTCAATATAACCATAATAACTCGAACTCATCGCTTCCGATCACCATCCTATGAGTTGGTCCAATAGTTACATTTGGAATCATGTCTTTTTTTCATAAGCAAGAAGAGGCTAAAAGGGAAGAAACTTAACATAAACATGATGGAGCTAATAGTATTTAGAATGTCTTTTAAATAACAAATTTTCTCCTTAAATATAAGATGTTTAACTAAGAAGAAACAATTTGAAAATTCCAATGCCATAATACAACCAACCTTACACTAATTTATCATACCAATAAATACCCATATATACTTCTTCTTCTCTTCCAGAATCATATTAAACAAGAACCACACACATACTAAGCATTTCCAAAAATTACAGCAACAACAAAATCTGAAAATAATTCAAAACAACCAATAACACATAACTATCCCAACACGACTTTTGCAGTTGTCTATTCGTGTTCTTGTTTGTATATCGTAGCTATAATTTTGACTCACTCAATAAAATTAAGGTTGAGAATTATCACAAATACTACCTAAATGTGAGACTCCTTCACCATGAAGAATCCTTCAAATCACAACCTACGAGGAGGTAGGAAATAACACAATCTCTATGAACGTTCCGAGGGTGAAACCACGTTGAAATCTTGTACATATTTGATTGGATGATACGATATCCTTTAGAGAGTATTTAGGAAAATTTATTCTTATTTTGGTTGAAAGGATGAGGTAAAACGAAGGACAAATCATATCTTATAAAGCTAAACCAACTTAGGAGGAAGGGGCCCACCTTCACGTGCCTGCTTGTGCATTAACTAAAATATGAATATCTCAATTTTGAGCTTGTACGGATAAATGGTTTAGTGAGTTGGAAATAGACTAGTAGACCATAGATTCAGAATATTTAGGTTCTTATAAAACATCATAGCTTGGGAAAAGAACCGAGAAATTTGACCCAAATTTTAGAAAATCTATTAAGAAACTTCCACTAACTTTTGCCGATTTTTTATTTCCCAACATGCTTGACTTCAAAACTTAACTTGAAATCATTGGGCGACTCTATGAACTCATAAAATATCCTTTTTAGCATGCAATACACTCTTTGTCTTACCCCAAAGTTACTGGAAAACTTGAACTTACCGAACAGGTGGGGTGTTAGAAGAGACATTCTTTAACTCGAACTTATTTAAGGGCATCCTTAAGCCATAACGTTAGTCTAATTCTATGTTGTTTTACCTCCCCTTTGAAACATTATTTTCGTGAAATGATAGACAAAATCATATAAGACTCATACACTCATGCAATGATACACATATTAAGCGAAAGAACCATGGGGTCTCACCAAACCCTTCAGCGGAGACTGGCTGAATTTTGCTCCAAAGAGCTACATGATCCGGCTAGATATCGAGTCACTCTGATACCTCATCCACCTGCAGCACAAACACTTGATCAGGAACCACCAATGCCCCTGGTATAGGACCCACCGTCGCGTTCGATGAGCAGGTTAAAGGTGGCGGGGTTGAGAACTATTTTTGAAGAGAAGAGTCTGTCCACTGATGGGGTAATGGATAATTATGCAGCTTTGTGGGACACTATTTGGTTCCACAAATTTGAGAGATCACATAGCCCCGAGGGTCTTATATACCTTCATAGGTCTAGGTTTTTTATGCAGAATACGTGAACCTAGTTCCAAAGGGCGAGAAGAAAGCTAGCTCATATGAACATGTTGATCATGTGGTGGTGCGAGGTAAAAAGGTAAAGTGCCGAAGTTTAGACACCAATGAGATGTTAGGGTGTATATTAATGTGATACATTTCGTGGAGGAAACATTAATAAGAAAACCATTTATGACCTAAAGGGATGGTTAGCTCCCTTGATTTCCAACATTACACCAGCTAGTCTCGAAGGGCGAGAAGAAAGCTAGCTCATTTGCACCTATTGATCATGTGGTGGTGCGAGGTCAAAAGGTAAAGTGCAGAAGTTCGGATATCAATGAGGTGTTAATGTGTACATTAATGTAATATATTTCATAGCGGACAAAATTCAAAAGAAAGTCATTGACGACCTCAATGGATGGTTAGCTCCCTTGATTTCCGACATTACACTTTTGTGGCCTGAGTCAAAGGTCAACATCGAGAAAAGGACATGAATTTATCTACACAATACTAGTTCGGATTCATTATCAGCATACTAATGCACTCACAGATAGAGTCCATCCTCTGTCAACCAAAGGCAACTTTGTTAGGATCCATTATTGACCAGGATAGACTAAATCTTGGGATGAAGCAGGAGATGGCCATGAGGTCCAAGCAAAGCCAAAGTGGTGATCACAGAGTTGTGCCGGTGAGCTAGGGTACCCTTTCTGGTAAAGACGAATGTGGAAGTGACTCACTTCTTCTACTGACATCTTGAGGATTGAGGCTGACTACACCAAGGATAAGGGTGAGCAGAGGAGGACAACACTGATGAATGTTGATGTTGCTAGTTTGAGACGTGAATACCTTGAATGTTGATTATGATAGGTTGAGACGTGAGATACAAAAGCTTAAGACCATTGAAATTTCAATGCTCTTTGGATGTGTGGACGTCTCTGATGGTCCTGGTTCATAAGTTCCAGACTGGAGATGTTGTCATAGTTGATGAGGGTGATGATTCATACACTCCTAAGACAGATGAGAAGGATTTAGGTACCTGTGAGGTTGCAATTTATGATTATCTTGAGGATTTTGAGGGTGTGATGGTGAAGACGACTATGACGACCTCACTTATAGACACCTAGATGGTTGGCTCAAGTGGAGCATAGTCTGCTAGTAAAGAAGGGAAGGGCACTGATTCCAAGATTGAGAGAGCACAACATATGCAGGGTTTACGCCAGGTTAGCTTGACAAGGGGGTCTTGACTCTCTTTTTGTTTTATTTTTTAGACATTTACCTTATTTTACATTGAGGACAATGTTTGGTTTTTTGTTTTTGCAGGGTGAGGTATCTTCATACCTATCCCCTTGGGCTGTATTTGTTTTTTTTGTATCGATCTTGTTTTGGATGCTTATTATTTTGAACATTGGTTTTTTTATCAAAATTAAAAAAATCACCTCCTTATTTTTGAATTTGTGAATGTATGGAGGTTCTCTTTCATATTTGAAAATCGGTTGTGATGAATACCAATGACTTGAGTAGTGATCTTTATTGACCGATATGTTTGTACAATTCTAATGAGGAAAATTGAGTTCCATAAGTCATGTGTTGACTCTTAGCATCTCACTGTGACTAGCTGATTGTTGAAATGAGTCTTGTGATAATCGTTCCATGCGATCTCAATTTATAGAGTCGTGATTGATGATTGTATTGAATGCCTTTTGTGGTAACATTTTTTGAAACATGTGCTTTGTGATACCTAGAACTTGCCCCGTTTGTCCAATTGAATAATGAAGGCAAATAAAAAAAATGATCTTATTAGGCACAAAATTTTAAGAGCGAACAAAAGTGCTATTATACCTTTTTTGTGACCACCTAGTGAGAGTGTTAACCTAGTTTGGCACCATTTAAGCCTAACATTTAATTTTGATGAAACATGAACACATTTAGCCTCTTTTCTCCCAATCTTAAACCTTCATAATTTGAATTGCAAACTTAGGCCAAAATCCTATGTTGGGGGTGTGGTGAAAATTAAGGAGAGAAAATGAAAAATAGCTTTTCTCACCCTTGAAGAATCGTATTGGATAATATGGAACCCCTCTATAACTAAAAAGAAAAGAAAAAAGCAAAACAAAATTATTGAAAAAGAATGTTGTAATGCAATTTGTGGATGGGTATAATAAAAGGGGTGTCCAATGAGTCGTATAAGAATCTCTTTGCTTGTCACGACTGCTAGGAGGTCTTATACAATCCCTTAGACATCTTTCGTTGCATAATCGTAAGAATAGCGGAAAATTTTAAAACTTTTCATAGCGCATCATACGCTAGAAAAACACTTCATATATATATATATAAAATGTCACAATACATAATTAGACTCTAAGTATCTTGGCCATCTTAAGACACAACTTAATAAAATAGAATAGGGACACGACCCTTAACAACATAAATATAAGTCTAATGTATTGCATCAACTTAAAGAACATCTTGACATAGGCAACCCTTGAATCATAAGGGTCCCTTTACTTGAACTTGGGAGATCTATCCAAGCTCTTCACTTAGGAGACATCCTCTAGCCATAAACACCTATATTTTGAGTAAAAAGATGAAGAAAAATGGTATAAGTAAAAGAATGCACTAAGTATGGAAACCATGCAAAAACATGCATTTAAAGAGGACATTTAGTTAGAAATCATACATCATGTCTTTTTAGTGAACTTCATGAACATTGGCATAACAACACAATATAGTTCATATACATCGTATAGACATGTACACTATTCATCACAACATAAAATGCACTTATCACATTTTAAGGCACATTCATTCCATACAACTCTTTAGTTCTCTTTTACCTTAACTTCCTTCCTTAAGCAACCCTCATGTGTACTCATTGCAATGTATCACATTGGAGTCACCTAACATACTCTAACATAGATATTATACTTCAACACAACCACATATAACCAAAGGGTTACAAGCACATCATAAGGCATAAGCTTCACATAAGGACCACAACCTAAGATAAATCCCATGTCCCACTAGAGCAATGTGTAGTTAGCATCCCATAATACTACTAACACCAAGTGTTTCTAAGAAGTCACCTTAGACTAGGCATATCATACTCAACAAGTCATAATACTTTTATTTATATCTAGACATAAGGCACATACTTCATAAAATCATATAAGGAGTCATTCCTTTACTAAAACCTTAGTCATAACTCACTTAGTCCATATCGTAAGTAAACCACCCTCACAACCACTTAATAAGTTTACTTGTACAATGTACACACGGAGTCCCATACCTCCTTGTAAGACTAATTCACATGCATATTCATAATCCATGTCTCAACATGAATAAAATCACTTAACATATATTTATACAAATCTAACATAACATAAGTCTTACTTAATAAGAACCTCCAGTCCTATCCTTTCTTGAAGTCCAGTAGTGCAAGGCATGGGTAGGGTCCATAGTCCTACCTATACTAAGTAAGATTCTTAAGGAGTAACAATTAGAATTCATAGTCTTATCTTAGTTCATTTCTTAACCTTTGAGAGATATAGCCATAACCGAGATAGACCATGTGAGCTAGATGGAATCCGGTGTTCACCTCTACATCAAAAAGAGAGAGTTAACACTTGCCTAAGGTGCAACCAATCATACATAGCTATAAATGTGGATTCAATAGCTATAACCTACGGGGGCACAAAGTTATGGAACATGGAGATTGGTACTAGAAACTTTGACTTGCTAGACGTGGAGGTTTCTATCTCATGAGACAACACTTGTGTTGGGAACTCAGAATTGCTAGACATGAAGGTTCTCTTGTGGGAAGCCAGACTTACTAACGGGAAGCCCTCACTCTCATTTGTCATGTTCACTTGGTGCTAGGCTAAACTCCTTTTTTTAAACAAACTTAAGTCATTTGTTCTTTAATTCATAAAGATGGCTTTAGGAGCTTGCTTGTTCATATATCATATAGCTCAAAGGTATCTAAGATGAGAATGTCCTTTCATCATAGAACCTATTTCATGTGAAAATGTCCTTTCACATGTTCATACATTAATGTGTGGGTGCATACAATGTGAGATCTACCTTCACATAACCACCTCTAGACACACATGTTCATAACTTCATTAATCATACGCTTACATGCATATAAATATGTAATGATGCATAGGATAACTATCCTTCCAATGTCATCATCAAACTACCCTACTCATAGACATGCATGAAGTGTGTGTGTACATTGGAAACATTATCACATAATGGCTACAACATAACATTGAGAAAGCCACCCTCTAAAGATCACAACACATGCATAACATACCTCAAGTCTCAAGTAATACACAAATATAGAGTATTAAGGACTATAGACTACACACACTCAAATTACTTCATAGGAGACAAGAACATATTCATCCTTAGGATAGAAGACTCCTAGTATACTTTGATCACACATTCATATAGGGTTCACATAGGTAGGGGTCCTACTACAACAATATTCCTCATCATTAGCCATAAAGACCAAACCTAACCCTAACATGGTCATCACACATGTACATATACATCATCCCTACACCTAGGTCATGCAACTAGTTTGGAGGGCTATTCATATACTTCACACAACATCAATTTGAACATGATATTGGAATCAAGGCTAAATCCTTCAACTTCCTAAACATGGAATCATCATATTAACTCATCTCATATCAAATGACTTAAAGACCATGATCATATCAGATAAATATGTACAAGAATGTAAACACCGTCACCATAAGTGGACCATACCAATTAACACAATTCAATGTACATTCTAAGCTTATTGGAAGAAATAAGTCAACTTTCAAAATCTCCAAGCTACTGATCATCATTGATAAATTCTCCATAATTCATAATCAATTGATATAGATAAGATTAGAATTCATCAATATACTATAATCTAATAACAATTGAATCACAATCTAGTCAAGATCACAAGACCCATAACGTATCATAATTTGAGGGGTTAAGGAGATCATGGGTTCTTCATGGAATTGGATTGAAAATAATGCTTAAACCATATATTAATCATATAATAATCATTGGAATGCCTTTGAAATTCTTTAATAATGAATCCATGGCTAGATTGAAAGATAGGATTTTTGACTTAGAATCATGTTTGAAAAACCATTGAAAGGACTCCATAGATGAAGGGTTATCTAAGAATGAAGTATTACCATACCTTTTACATTAGAAATCCCACGAAAATCTGAGAAGAAAGCTCCAAGAATCCACCTCCATAGCCTGTTCTCGAGATTGGTCTTCAATGGGGGTTTTGGGGTTTTGGGAGAGTTTGATTTGAGAGGGAAAGATTAGATTTGAAGAATGAGTTCTAATTTATAGTTAAGGCTTATATACTAACTTAAAATACCTAAAACCACTTAAATAAACATCTATAATCTAATTAGGACGTGGGTTGAATTTCCCAATTCACCCCTAGTATGGCAGCGCCTCAACACTGATTGCAGGTGCAATCTACGGAGGGCAAGGAACGAGCCATCGATTGACTGATGCGCCATCCTGCTGCTCCATCTATGGTGACTGAGGCTCCTTTCTTGGAGCCTAAACTCACACGTCTAAGTGTTGAGAAACACCCCCATCGACGGGGCGTTGAATTTTGCACGGTCCGTTGATGGCCAGGCGTCGTTTGAACACTCCCTAGTTAGTCCATTTTCAGCTTTTGGGTCCTCCTCAAGGGCCCTTTGAGTGGTCCTTGGGGATTCGTGCCCAGACATTTCGAACCTTAATACGTGAATATACGAGTTAGGATCCTCCCCTATCAATTTAGACCCCAAACAACACTTAAAACATACAAAGGCACACTAGAACACACTATAGCACGTTTAAGGTCTAACTTTCGAACGTCTTGGACGTTTGACCTCTAAACCACTTCAAATCAAATATACACACTGTAAAACACTTGATTAACATGTTATCAAACTTTTTAGGCACATGTGAGGCTCTAAACACCTTATTTCATTTTGAGGGTCTTGACAATATCTCCCACTTGGGAACATTCGTCCTCCAATGACACTTGTAGCAATTTTAGCACATAATCAAGGACTCAATGAACCATAGAGCATCTCACAATATTCAATATGTTATCACATAATAGCCAATGCACCAAACTTACAAGGAACACTAACTTCATACCATCACGCAACTAAAGCAACATTACCAACATGGATTACTCTTACTATTTCTTTCCATGCTTACATACTTTTTCATACTCATTGCCATTTGGAGGAACTATCTTCTCCAACTTTTAGACATGCTTATTATTTCATCATAAGGTTAGACACACCATGGATTTCAATTTCACACATAGGCATAATCCACACTTTAACTCATGCTAAATCAAGCAATTCACTTAGTTGCACAAAATCATGAATCATGTAATTCAACTACAATCTTATAGCTTAAACATAATACCATCAAGGTCATACATAAAATTTACCATGTTTAACATTTTGCTCAAGGAGGAACTACCTTCTCCTAGTCACAACATACACACATGGCATCATAGAGTTCACATAAAAGCAATGCACAAAGATCAATTCACTTTAAGGAGGATTTCTCCACTTTTAACCAAAGCATGCTCAAACTCTCTTCCTAATGAAGTTTAAATGGCAGCTCACTCCACACACATCACAACAATAGGAAGTCATTTCATAAAATTTCAAATTCTAGCATGACATAAGCTTTCATAAACATACATCATTTAGGAAAATTGCTACAATTTATAGGCACACATTGATGACATTGGCTAGAAATACCATAACTTCTCTAGCCCATATTAATATTTCCCAATTCATAAAAGTCGCACATTTTCAATGGACTCGTCATTTCTCATTTAAAGAAAATGTAACACTTCATTATTAGGCCAGAACACTCTTACGTTAAAAGTGTTATCAAGCATACTCATTAAACCATCTCATGAAGTTAAGTGCACACTCACCATATCAAGAGGCACAACAACATGAGAGACATGCAATTTGACCAAAAATCCTCTTTTCGTGCAATAGTGACCTTTCATAACATGCATAACATAGTGTCATTTAAGACATGCATAACATATGGAGAACACACAACTTATAATCATATGCAAGACTCCAATCATAACAAGCTACTTAGGAAATCTTTGGTTTCAAGCTTGAGTAACAATAGAAAGACAAGATAGGGACATCTACAACCTTACTACTCACATCATTATCCCCCACTTGGGGTAAACCCATTTAAGAGCAACTTATCTCATTCAAGGGAACTTGGACTTACCAATCCTCTTAGTAAAGCACAACATCACCCTCTTGGGATCAAGCTTATCGCGAACCCTTCTTAACATCACCTCCTTCAATCTTACAAGAAGGAACCATTTCCCCTTTGCTATTCACTCGCACTCCACTAGGTGAGGAATTCAAAAGATCACACATGATTAACTAACTTACTCCACTCCATAACCATCACTCCAATTGATTCATAACAAAGGTAAGTTCAAGGGAACTATAAGTAGGGCCATTAAAGGCATTCATAACCTTATCATCTAGGCAAATTATCCCCCACTTGGGGTAAGCCTAATCAATTCATGACCTTAAATACCAAGGTCAAGGCAAGTCAAAACCAAACCTACACACTCCTCACATAAGAAGGTTTAACATCATTGAGGGTTTTCACTCCTAATCTCATATCAAGGAGCCTACTACCTCAAGCATATTCATTCCTCTAAGCTCAACACCTAAAGGAACCTCATAGCAATCAAGCTAGGTCATACTACCAAACCCTATTAGTCCTTAACTACACCAAGGGTACCAAGGGTAACTCCATCATTTCATTAAAACATAGAACACATATTGGGACTCTTAAGATCCACTATCATCATTTCTAGAGATTTAGGGTAACCGTCCTCTCTAGGTAAAACCTTAGGGTAATTAAATAGAGGAACTTGGTCATGAAAGCCTCTTTCTTTTCTTTCAACACTAGGCAAGGTAACTTCTAGGTTATTTCAACCCACATCAACACCTTTGGAGGAAACTTCCAACCAATTATGCCTAGGTACATCTAAACACCTTCTTTAGATGACCATACTTAAGATAAAACTTATAAGAAAACTAACCACTTTAGAGTAGGTCAACATCAATTCTCTTCTTTCCCCCATGAACTAAGGAGTACATACATCCTTCTAAGTCAACCTTAGGGCAACGCCTAATCCCATCTCATGGAATAAAACCCTTTTTCTTCCCTTTTTCCTACTCTTAGAATAGGTTCATAAGGGAACTAATCAACTAGTCATAACGGTTCTCCCATTAACTAGCCTACTTCACAATCGCCATACAACGTAAGCAACTAACTCACCTTTTTAGTAGCAAGTCTACAACAAAGACTCCAATCCATACAAGAGCAACTATGAAGCATCTCACATATACAAAGGCAACATCATTCTTTCACTATTTACCACTTTTCTTCAAGACATTTCAAGCCTATTTCATAAAATTGCACTATCATCATACATAATTATATACCACCCATCGTTACAAAGGGAACTTCTTTCAACCATGGCAACTATTAGCAAGATAGAACCATATCATATCATAACTTTTCAACATATAACCTCAATTCTCATAAATCCCATGTGGCCATAAATGACACCCCATCAAAACATATCCAATTTTACCTTCACATACATACTCATCAAGCCACAGAACCAAAGTAAGCATCAAAACTCACTTTTTCTCCCTCAAGCTTTGAGATATCATCCTTCCCAAGCAATCACGTCTAAAAGACAACAAGAAAAGGAAGCATAAGAGGGAGATCATATAGAGTTAAGTTCTATGGCACGACATATGCATAGAGAGGAAGGGAAACTCTATCTTTCTATAACCTCTTGCTCATAGATGTGTCGTGACTCACCACCGATAAACGATACTCTACTAGAAATGTCAATATAAGACTTTGGACCCTAAAACCATTTTCAATAACCTTATGCTCTCATACCATGTTTATCAAGACCGGGGAGCACCACCTAGAAGTAACACGACGTAATTGACCTCTCTGAGGTCTTATACAATCCATTAGACATCTTTCATTGCATAATTGTAAGAATAGCAGAAAATTTAAAACTTTTCATAGCACATCATATGATAGAAAAACACTTCATATATATATATATATATATATATATATATATATATATATATATATATAAAATGTCACAATACTAATTAGGCTCTAAGTCTCTTTGCCATATTAAGACACAACTCAATAAAATACAACTCAATAAAATTGAATAGGGATACGACCCTTAACAACATAAAATATAAGTCTAATCTATTACATAAACTTAAAAAACATCTTCACATAGGAAACCCTTGAATCATAAGGGTCCATTTACTTGACCTTGGGAGATCTATCCAAGCTATTCACTTAGGAGACATTCTCTAGCCATCAACACCTTAACTATGTGTAAAATGACGAAGAAGAATGCTATTAGTACAAGAATACACTAAATATGGCAACCATGCAAAAATATTCATTTAAAGAGGATATTTAGTTAGAAATCACGCATCATGTCTTTTTAGTAAACTTCATGAACATTGGCATAACAACACAATATAGTTCATATACATCATATAGAAATGTACACTATTCATAACAACATATAATCCACTTATCACATTTTAAGGTACATTCAATACATACGACTCTTTATTTCTCTTTTACCTTAATTTCATTCCTTAAGAAACCCTCATGTGTACCTAGTGCAATGTATCATATTGGAGTCACCTAAGATAGTCTATATAGATATGCTACATCAACACAACCACATATAACCAAAGGGTTACAAGCACATCATAAGACATAAGCTTCACATAAGGACCAAAACCTAAGATAATCCCCAAGTACCACTAGTGCAATGTGTAGGTAGCATCCCATAATACTACTTACACCAAGTGTTCCTAAGAAGTCACCTTAGACTAGGCATATTATACTCAACAAGTGATAATACTTTCATTTATATCTAGACATACGGCACATACTTCATAGCATCATATAAGGACTCATTCCTTTACTAAAACCTTAGTCATAACTCACTAGTTCATATCATAAGTAAACCACCCTCATAACCACTTTCCAAGCTTACTAGTGCATTGTACACATGGAGTCCCATACCCCCTCATCATATACTAAGTGAACCCCGTAGAAGCCGTAAGAGTAATTCACATGCATATTCGTAATCCATGTTTCAACATGAATAAAGTCACTTAACATACATTCATACAAATCTTACATAACACAAGTCTTACTTCATAAGAACCTCCAATCCTATCCTTTCTTGAAGTCCACTAGTGCAATGCATGGGTAGGGTCCATAGTATTACCTATACTAGGTAATCTTCTCAAAGAGTTACAATTAGAGTTCATAGTCTTATGTTAGTTCATTTCTTAACTTTCGAGAGATATAGCCATAACCGACGTAGACCATGTGAGGTACATGGAATACGGTGTTCTCCTCCCACACTGAAAAGAGAGGGTTAACAGTTGTTTAAGGTGCAATCAATCATACATAGGTATAAATGTGGATCCAATAGC
The DNA here is from genome assembly GCA_016801875.1 of Solanum sitiens. Lineage (NCBI taxonomy): Eukaryota > Viridiplantae > Streptophyta > Magnoliopsida > Solanales > Solanaceae > Solanum > Solanum sitiens. The sequence goes on along the minus strand of JABWTJ010000223.1, from coordinate 585,647 downwards.
TAGATTCTATGGGGGAATGTAGTTATGGAACATGGAGATTGCTACTAGAAACCTTGACTTGCTAGACGTGGAGGTTTCCATCTCATGAGAGAACTGTTGGGAACCCGGACTTGCTAGATTCTCTTGTGGGAAGCCAGACTTACTAGCATGAATCCTCCACTCTCATTTGTCATGTTCACTCGGTGCTAGGCTAATATCCATTTTTAAACATACTTAAGCCATTTGTTCTTTAATTCATAAAGATGGATTTAGGAGATTGCTCCTTCATACATCATATAACTCAAAGGTATGTAATATGAGAATGTCCTTTCATCATAGAACCTACTTCATGTGAGAATGTCCTTTCACATTTTCATACATTCATGTGTGGGTGCATGCAATGTGAGATCTACCTTCACATAAACACCTTTAGACACACTTGTTCATAACTTCATTAATCATATACTTACATGTATAGAAATAGGTAATGATGCTTAGGAGAACTATCCTTTCCTTAGTCATCATCAAACTACCCTACTCATAGACATACATGAAGTGTGTGTGTACATTGGCAACATTATCACATAATGGCTACAACATAACATTGACGAAGCCACCCTCTAAAGATCGCAACACATGTACAACATACCTCAAGTCTCAAGTCATACACACATATAGAGTATTAAGGAAGATAGACTACACACACTCACATGACATCATAGGAGACAAAAACATATTCTTCCTTAGGATAGAAGACTCCTAGTATACTTTGATCACACATTCATATAGGGTTCATATAGGTAGGGGTCATGCTACAAGATTATTCCTCATCATTAGCCATAGACACTGTCACGACCGGAATCTAGACCCCAGACGAGACCGGCGTCGTTGACCTCTTAGAGGTCGCAGACAAGCCTACATACGTCAATCTTACTTCATCTAAGTTAATTTTAGCGGAAAATTTGAACTTTTTGTTTTCTTATTTCATGCTAAACTTTCTAAACTTAACATCATAGGCGTTCACAAATCAACCATCTAATATAGAGATAATCAAATGAAAGAAATAGTTCATAATTGCATTAAACGTATTTTTGCCAAAACGGCATCAATATAAAGTCTGAAATAAAAGTGGAAAGAAACACTAGTGGACAATGCTCCACTAGCTAAACCCTACATCTAAGCTAGATAATAACGGTAGACATCCTCGAAAGCATGAGAGCCTACCAAGTCCGGATGAAAGCTCCACGTCTGGATAGCTGCAACGTCAACCTGTAAGCTCTAGCGTCCACCTGTACCTGCACCTAAAAATGTAGAGTTGTATGGGATTAGTACACACTTGTACTAAGTATGGGTATATGCAAGCACACACCAAAGAAATGCATGAGTAAGAATAGCTCTTTCCTAACAACATGATTATGGAAAGTCAAGTCAGTGGACTTGCCAAATTGGGATTAGAAAAGTTAGTGAACTTTCCAAATTTGGATTAGGAAAGTCAGTGAGCCTTCAAAATTTGGATTAGGAAAGTCAGTGAGCTTTCCAAATTTGGATTAGGAAAGTCATGCCATGAGAGTAACATGCATCATCATACTTATCATATTACACACAACACATAACATCTTACACATAACACATATCATATTGCATATAGCACATAACATCTTTTATAACATTCATTCATATGCCATGAGGCCTTGGAATCATGGACTTGACATTAAGACTTTCCAAAATGAGGGCTCAACATATGGGACCTCAACTAAGGAGTCTTCATTAGCAAACACAGAGTCTGCTTCATTAATTCATACGTATTCATTTCATTTCGTTCATGGGCTAGTATAAACACCAGCTATACCTAGGATGTAGTTTAAGACTTTCTTCGGGTTTGCTGTGCAATGATCAAGAATAACCTAGTGTCATTACTTGAGTCTAGCTCACCTCTTGATTATCCTATCCTAACACCTTTAGTATCATTTATTTCATTATGTGCATCATTTGAGGCTGGCCTCATTCATTCATTGGGAACTTTAACTTTAACCGACATAGATCATGTGAGCATCATGAAATCCAGTGTCTCCCCCACACCGAAAAGAGGTGGAATCACCGGCCAAAGTGACCCAAAACATGCTAGCGTACATGGGAATTTAACCCTGCCAGATCCCTATATTGGCAGTATAGGTTCGAAGACTAGGAGATATAAGGATACCGATACGCGGCATGCCGGACAGTCTCATCTCATGAGAGTTACGTGAACCTCCGCCCTTCCCGAAAGAAGGCATCACCACTCATAGCTAGTCAATCAGTGCTCAGTATAAAGTTCTATTACTTTCAACTCATACGTCATGAAAGTTGGCTTCCAGTATGAGGACATCATAGCTCAATAGATGATTTCTCATCTCATCATTAGTATTAAGTGTGTTAATCTCAATACTTTCATTATAGTGTTCATAGAGACTGGTCTCTTCATTAACTTTACACTCTCTTAGGTGAGTACGTTTTGGTAACATTTACTTAGGCTCATTTGAGATTGTTCTCATCTTTTACATTAGCCTCATATCATGTTGTCACCACATTCATTAACATTATCACAATTGCTCTTCATAATTACTCACCCTATTTTACGTGAATGTTCATTTCATCATATGCCAATGCACTTGGCCATTTGGGTGTTTCACACTCTTACTTAACCCTTCTAGGGTTTCATCAATTCATTACATAATAATCGTTTCATCATATGCCAATGCACTTGGACATTTAGTGTGTTTTACACTCGTACTTAACCCTTCTAGGGTTACTTCATTTCATTACATACATCTTAGGTTCACTTATTTTTAAACGTATGCTAGACTTATGGGTCTATACATACAAGCCATGAGGCTTCACTCATAGTTCGTTAAGTGACTCATATCATCCTATGATTATGTAGTACAAGACTTATGTATCTTGTATGTATGCCAAGATCTCAATTTCGATCTAAGTAGGTGGCATTATTCTTGAACATTTAATTCACGTATGACTTATGTATCAATACGGAAATTTGGGCAAGGGAACCCAAGTTCGAATCCCTTGGACAACACTTACATTTTTCCTTGAGTTTATTTTTAGTCCTCATGACATTGGGACCCTAGATCGAGCCCCAACATAAACATTTCTTTTTAGTTCCTTTTCTTTAGAAACTCTCTCCCTTGGCCAAAGGGTTGTGGGTTCGAACACCCACAGCCCCCTTTTATTTTCCTTTTTATTTTACTTGTCTATTTCGCATTAACCATGAGGTTGTGGGATCAACCCCCCACAACCTCTCTTTATTTTTTTCTTTTATTCGTTTGGGACTGAGAGGTTGTGGGTTCGAACCCTCACAGCCTCCTTATTTTAATTTCATTTAAATGTTGACTATCTCTGCGTTGGCAGTGAGGTTGTGGGATCGAGACCCCACATCCTCACTTTATTTTCTTTTATTTTCCCTTTCTCCTTTACTCTCCTTCACAGCCTTGAGGTCGTGGGTTCGATTCCCATGCCTCACATTTCCTTTCTTTTATTTTTTCTTTTCTTCACTCGCTGCCTGGAGGTCGTGGGTTCGATTCCCACGCCTACCATTTTATTTTATTAATTTGTGCACTCTACGTTTTCAGCCAGCGTACCCTATATCGATTTCCCCTAAACCCATTTCTTTTCTTGCGATTTTAGGGCATTACACGGGTCAGGTCACAGGTTCGAATCCTGGTGGCCTCATCCTTTATACTCAATCAAATTTCCAGATTTATTCCTCTACATTTAGCCTAAACTAAACTTGTAAGTTTTCTGGAAATTTAGTCATTTTTAGCTTATTTTCACCAACATTTTCACTTGAAATCTTAGGGAAATTCATAGATCATTTAACACTTTTTGGGGTGTATTTTCATAGATTCGTTTAGCCAAAATATTGATACTCAAATCAGCCACACTTCCATTTTAATGAACATCACGATTTACATAGGTTTATGCACGTAAAATTACAACCAAAACATTATCAAATTTGAAGCCTTAACCTGAGAACCTCATTTACAGTAACATACTTGCACACGCACACACTTGCACATAATTTCGAATACATGGTTGTCTTTCATACGATTTCAAGTACACAAACATAATCATATTCATCACGAATACATAACATACACCTAAATCTACCAGCAATCATACCCAACCTACGATTCATTGGGAGCTAGTGACAGTGGCATGCAAAAGGGGAAACAATCCTAGTTTTTGAATGAATAATATGAACCTTAAGGGGGTCTCTTGGGAAAGGGACCAAGATAGAACAAAACCCATACCTTTTTTATGTTAAACCCTTGACTTGTTGCCCAAAAACTTCACCCAAGAACACGTCTAAGCCTCCTCAATATCAACTCCACTCGAATGACAACCTCCCTTAGCCTAGTGTGCGATTAACGTTTGTTTTCTTGTGATTTCGTGTGAGTTCTTTAAGTGTGAAGAACTTGGTTTATTTTTCTGATTTTTGTATCTTATTTTGGTAGAGAAATTTCATGTGAAAGAATAAGAGAGATTGAGCGTGAGAGTGGAGAGATAAACGTGAGAGTGTGGGAGTTGTAGGAGGCTTAGGAGTCTAGTTTTAGGACTTAGTCAATAGGGTTTTATTTATTTAATAAAAATCTGATTTTTATTTTATTTTAAATCAGCTAATGAATAATAATTATTAATTAATTACATTAATTCAATAGCTTAAATAAAAATCACATTAATTCATTGCTTCCACCTAGGTTCGAACCCGGGTGGAGCAAGACTTCACTTCAAGAACCCAATTTCGGCCCTCTCTCCCCAGATTGACCCTCCACCTTATTAATTAACTAATTAATTATATATTTAGGGTAATTACGATACTACCCTTAGACAAGAAAAAGACCATTTTACCCCTAGACCCTTCAAACCTAAGATTTCCCCTTTTTAAGTCCGGTAAAGACTCCTTCGAGGAAATCTTCGTATTCGAGAGCCCTACATGGTTGGACCCAACCTTTCCAAGCTCAACTAACTCCCCAAGTTAGTTGGCTTGGCTGTAGCAAGGGTTCCGAGGTCTGGTTCTACGCGCATCAATCCGCGTGAACCCTGGTCTAATCGTAGGCATTCTAGACACATTAAGCATTACTTATCTTATCCATTTTTGGGGGTATTACAAACACCACACATATCTAACATGATAATAAAATATGTACATATAAATCATACCCACACCTAGGTCATGCAACTAGTTTGGAGGGCTATTCATATACTTCACATAACATCAATTGGAACATGATATTGGAATCAAGGCTAAATCCTTCAACTTCCTAAACATGGAATCATCATAGCAATTCATATCATATCAAATTCCTTCAAGGCCATGATAATATCACATAAACATGTACAAGAATGTAACACCGCCACCACAAGTGGACAATACCAATCAGCACAACTCAATATACATAATAAGCTAATTTGAAGAAATAGGTCAACTTACCAATCTCCAAGATAATGATAATAATTTATCAATTCTCCATAATTCATAATGAATTGATATAGATAAGACTAGAATTCATCAATATACTATAATCTAGTAATAATTGAATCACAATCTAGTCAAGATCACAAGACCCATAACATATCATAATTTGAGGGGTTAAGGAGATCATGGATTATTCATGGAATTGAATTGAAAATCATTTTTAACCATATATTAATCATATTATCATCATTATAATGCTTTTGGAATCACTTTAACTATGAACCCATGGCTAGATTGAAAGATAGGAGTTTTTACTTAGAATCATGTTTGAAAAACCTTTAAAAGGAATCCATAGATGTATGGTTATCTAAGTATGAAGGATTACCATACCTTCTACATCATAAAGCCCACAAAAATTTGAGAAGAAGTCTCCAAGAATTAACCTCCATATCTTGTTCTAGAGCTTGGTCTTCAATGGGGTTTTTGGGAGAGTTTGTTTTGAGAGGGAAAGATTAGATTTGAAGAATGAGTTCTAATTTAAAGTTAAGGCTTATATACTAACATAAAGTACCTAAAAACACTTAAATAAACTGTTTATAGTCTAATTAGGATGTGGGGTGAATTTCCCAATTCACCCCTGCATGGAAGAGTCTCAAGACAGATTGCAGGTGCAATTTACGGAGGGCAAGGAACGAGCCGTCCATTGGCTGATGCGCCGTCCTGCTGCTCCATCGATGGTGACTGAGGCTACCTTCTTGGGGGCTAAGCTTACACGTCTAAGTGTTGAGCAACACCCCATCGACGGGGCATCGACTGGTTCACGGTTCGTTGTTGGCCAGGCGTCGTTTGGACACTACCTAGGCAGTCAACTGTCAGCTTTTGGGTCCTTCTCAACGACCCTTTTAGTGGTCCTTGGGGAGTCGTTCCCAAAGTTTTGAACCTTAATACGTCCATATACGAGTTAGGGTCCTCCCCTATCAATTTACACCCCAAACAACACTTAAAACATACAAAAGCACACTAGAACACACTAGCACGTTTAAGGTCTAACTTTCGAACGTCTTGGACGTTTGACCACTTCAAATTAACTATACACACTTAATTAAAATTTTATTTACCTATTTAGGCACATGTGAGGCTCTAAAAACCTTAGTTCATTTTGAGGGTCTTGACATTGCTAGAAAGAACTTACAGTGGATTGTGAAAATAAAAAAAAACTGAAAGAAAAGGAAAAGAAGTTAAATTCATTCAATGCATAATGAAGGTAGAAGTCACTAAGACAAAATAATCACACCATTTCCCACAACCCTGTTACAAGTCTTGAATGTCCTAGGAGATCTTGATTGATTCGATTGACATATTTATGGGAAAATCCGACTAAGCATATGAGTAGAATAATGCATATTTTGTCTTTTAGAGTGTGAGAGTTTATTTTTATTCCCTTATTCTTAAATGTTGATGATGTTTTTTGGGCAAGGAATCATTTTTGATGTGAGGGCATTAGAATACTCTTGTTGAACTTGAATTTTCTTTTGAAGCAAGCATTGTGAGCATGACTTCTATTTTATGATGAATAGTCAAAGTTTGAAACTTGTAGTGCACAATAGAACATTCCCTGGGTAGATTAAATCTCATGTGCATTCATATTCAGTATCAAGTAGCACTATTTGTAGACATCTCTATTTAACTTATTGATTTTATGTTTTACATTAGGACAATCAAAAGTTTAAGTTGGGGGTGTTGATGAGTCAGACATTTCGACTAATTTAGGGCTTAATAATCAAAGGTTTAGTATCCTCAATCCTTATTTTAGCCGTATAACTGAGGTTAAAATGTTAATTTGCAACAATGAAGGCCAAAGAGCAAGGCAAGGACATTATGATGAAAAAAGAGTGAAAATGCTAAAAATGTTGAAAGAACGAAAATCCGGTACTCACCAAAGTCACTCGGTGACTCACCGAGCGGACATTTAAATAACCTAATGTTTTAAAAGACCATCCTATGGATAAAATCAACTTTGTGAGAAAACAAATGTTTCGTCAACACGCCGAACAGATCATTGAGGACGATATTAATCGCATAAAGATATAGAACAACATGGTTGAAAATGGGAAGCCAAAAAGGAGAGAAGAAGATCACTGAGCGCATCTCCCACTAGGTCGGCGAAGACCGACTTACTTTATCGAGTGACTCGGATGCTTAAATTTCAGGAGCGTATTCATGCAATTTTCAAAAGAAGAAAAAGAGTTCCCACATTGTATAGTTCTGGGTTCATGATCGTTAATATTACAAAATATATTTTTTTTTGCACTCTTTCAGTAGAGATTTAGGGTATGTTTTGATTTTTTGCTCAATTTTGAACATTTGGAGACTTGTGGATTGTTACCCAACCTGATGGAAAACTTTGTTGGTAAGGATTTCTTATTCTTTATTATGCTTTGCTAAAACCCCCATTCTTGGGGGTGTGATTATGTAGTTGAATGCATTAATTAGACAATGGGTTGTTATTTACTTATTTTATTATTGATTTAAAGTGGATTCAATTAATAGTTTGTATTTTAATTGATTAATTGTAGTTGCAAATGCTATTCTAGTTTAGTACCCGAATCTTCTCTAAGAAAGAAGTGTTAGAGTTATATTATTAATTGATAATTGTTGTGATTGTGTTGTTAAAAATTTATCTAGAGAAAGTGGGCCTAGATTCAATCTTGCAATTCTAGCTTGAAAAAGTAGATTGAATAAGGTAATGAGTTATTAATATATGTTGTGCTTGTTTGACAGAACTCGCTTGATTTGTAATAGTTGATTGTAAAATGGCTATTGCACCCAAATTCTAGCCTACCTAGTAAATAAGTAATTACCCATTTTACAAAATTGATATTTAATTAATCACACTCCCAAGAAATCCTCTCTATTTGTTTACCCCTGTCATTAGTAGTCAAAATTTTGATACCCAAATCCCCCCCCCCCCTTTAACATTAATTGTCAAAACCTTTTCATGTACTTTATTGTTGCGAAACTGTCTACATCTACAAACAATTAGAACATCATTTTACTACTCAATATAATTCTTTAACATATCAATTCCCATGGGATCGACCCTGACTCTTAGTTTGGTTTATCATTGTTAGCGACCACCTAAACTTAGAATCGGATGAACTGTAGTTGAACATTATCATTCACATTGTTTCCAATAATGGAATTGAGGTTGATCCTAAAAAGACATAAGAGTTAACAATTGTCATAAACCTCTATCTCCTTCAGATATTAGAAACTTGTTAAGTCTTGCTGGTTAATATAGAAGGTTTGTGGAAGGGTTTTCTTCTATTACCTCTCAATTTATCTCATTGAGTCAAAAAATGTTTAGTTCTTATAGTCAAAAACAGGTGAAAAGACATTTAAAGAGTTCAAATATAAGCTTACAATCTCTCTGGTGTTGACTTTATCGCAAGGATCCAATGGGTTTGTTTATTTAATAGTAATGCCTTCAGAATTGGATTAGATTGTGTTCTTGAGAAAAATTGTAAAGTTTTTGCTTATTCTTGAAGGAAACTTGCTTGAGATTCATGAGAAGAACTATCATACCAATGATCATAAACAAGCAGCGGTTGTTTTAGCCTTAATATTTTGGAGGCATTATTCGTATGGTTTCCATGTTGATGTTCTTACAGAAAACAAAAGTTTGAAATATGTATTCAATAAAAGGATCTAAATCATCATTAATGTATATATTTAGAACTGTTGAAGGACTGTGATTTGAGAGTCTTATATCACTCGGGCAAATGCAATTTAGTGGACAATTTGTTAAGTCAGTTGTCCATTAATAGTGACTCAGTTGTCCATTAATAGTGTGACACAAGATAAGAATTATAACAAAGATTTGGTTGGTGATATTTATAGAATAGCTTGGGGATCATTTGGTTGATTATAATAAGTGCATGTTATTATTAATAATATTTTGAAATCATCATTTCTGTCGAATGTAAAAGCCAAGAAACGTCTTGTCCAGATCATGGGTGAGTTAATGGAAGAGGTGCTTAAAATTCCATTAAGGATTTTTCTGTAAAGAGGAGATTATGTGCTTCGATATCAAGGTTGTTTGTGTGTTTCTAATGTTAATGACTTGAGGGAGCTGATTATATTGAAAGCTCATGTTCTCGATATTTTAGTCACCTGGTAGCACCAAAGATTTCCTGTGACTTGTGGTAGGTCTAATGGTTGAATGCAATGAATAAGGATATATCAGAATTTGTGGCCAAATGTCTCAATTGTGAACATGTTTATGTTGACCACAAAAATCAGAGAAAGATTTCCCAAAATATTAGATTCCATACATGGAAGTTGGAATATTTGAATATAGACTTTATTGTTGATTTACACCCCAACCGGTGGCAACATAACTCGATAAGGTTTATATTTTATTGTATGTCAAACTAAGCTCTTTCAATCATCAACAAGTTCTTATATTTTGCAAAAGAGTATGTTAATTTGTAACTAGGGGAAATGATTAGGTTCGATTTAGCCCCCCTATCAATTATCTCTGACCATAGTACTTAATTTACTTCTCAATTTTTGAAATCTTTCCAAAAAGGTCTTAGTATACGTGCCAAGCTTAGTACAGCCTTTTATCATGAAATCCATAGGAAAGATAAGCATACTATATAGACTTTGAAAGATATGTTGAGATCTTATGTTTTGACTTCAAAGGTAGTACAACGATCATTTGCCTTTTATTGAGTTTTTGTATAGTAATATCTAAAATTGAAGCATTCGTATGGCTCCATTTGTTGCTCTCCATGGGTATACATGTAGATCTCTCATAGGTTGGTTTAAATATTGCGATGTTCTTTTAATAGGTCCCGAGCTGCTACATGAGGCCACAGACAACGTATGACTAATTAGAGAAAGTTTGAAATTCGCTAAAAGTTTAAAAGAGTCCTAAGTCGATGTTATAATAAGATATATTTAGTTTCACGTGAATGATTGGGTTTACTTAAAAATTTTATCTATGAAGGAGTTATGAGGTTTAGTAAGAAAGGGAAGCTTACCCTAGTAATGTCAGTCCATGTCAAGTATTGAGGCGTATTGACAAGGTTTCTTATGAATTTGATTTTCCTAATGATTTAGCATTGTTACATCCGGTTTTCCATGTCTTTTATTGAAGAAATGTGTTGGTGATATAACACCCATTGCATCATTGGAGAGTCATTGTATAAAGAATAACCTTTCATATGAAGAAGTTCTGTTTGAGATTTCTTACTGGCAAATTAAAAATCTAAGAAATATTGTAGTGGATCCATTGAAGTGTTGTGGATGAATGAAAAGATTGAGAGTTCTACTTTGGAGGCGAATTACGATATGATGTCCAATTATACTAATATCATTCCCTCCGATCATATTCTAGCTTGAGGTATTTATCCCCTCATAGTTGATCTTCTTTGATTCATGTTTCTTAGTAATTCTCATGATTTCTCATGCATGCATGTTCATGAAACTTGCTTTTTGAGATTTTTATTTAGCTTAATTGGTTGTATTATTATGTGCATCGAGCATGATTTGCATATACACCTTATTAAATGATGTTTTGAATGTGTTTTACCTTGGGATTGATGTTCATTTTTGGTTATGTATATTTGATGAAGTTGCATTCACGTTGAGTTGTTACTTTCTCTCCTACTCTTGTTCATGCTAGCTTGAATTCTATTCGAGGACGAATGTTCCCAAGTGGGAGATATCGTAACACCTCAAAATTTTGAAACGATATAAAAGGGATTTTTGGGCTGCAGCATTGTCTACGGGTCCCCATCTTCAGACATTAGAAGCTTCCATGGTCTATAAATGTCATTCGTGGAAGAGGAACAACAATTTTTGAGAAAATCAAGTCCCATTACATTGTTGACGAATGACAAGGACGAATTGTAGATGGTTTAATGGGCCATAGGAAATTCTAGCAAAAACGTCCCATACTTAGTAAAATAAATTATGTTCAAGTTGGATTTCACAGGATGGGTCAACAAATAATAGAAGGAAAATGATCTCATTCTCCTAAATTGATCTCATTCTCCTTAATTACCCATTTAAACCACATTCTCCTAAATTGTCAAATCTAATCTTATTTGTCTTTGCAAATGATCTCATGACTAAGAAGAAGGAAAAGCTAGATTTAATTAATGTTCATAAATATTCCATTCTTCTTTGGCTTTAAGTATCAACGTATGTGGGTATTTCCCGTGGAGTCTTTTTCTTCATGGGGTCCCCATGTTTGTTCTTTCATCAATCTTCATTTCAATTGATTAAATTAAGCTTCTTTTAGTTCTTCATAGGTTTCACTCAATTATGATTTATTAATTTTTATTAGGTATTCTAATAAATGATTTAGCGTAAATATATATATGATAATTAGTTTTTAATATATTGACCATGCATGATCCATGATTTATTATTAACAACCCAAGATGAAATTTATCAAAACTGAAATATGCATGTTTGAAGATATGCATATTCTTTTAATAATTTTTTGCAAATTATTGGAGGATGCTTTGAATTCTCTCTATGTAAATGTTAAACTAAGGTAATTTCTTACTTATTGAATATAGAAGTGAAAAATCCACGTAAATTAAAATAGCAAAAATGACACACAATAGTTATTAAATGAAAGCTCTCATTAGCACCTCGATTTTCCAAATAGAATACGACTTGTAGTAAATTTCTTTTGTGTGTTCTCCCAAATTTCATGAATGGTAAAATGGAGGTAAAAATGCATTATGACGTCAAGTAAGGGAAATTTTCCGTTAACTCATCCCACTTTAACTTGATTATTTGAAACTTAAATCTTATCCTTCAATAGAAATGTTTATATTATTTGTGTAGGTGCAAACTTCAGCTCCGTAAAGTACCATAGAAAGCACTCATCCTGTTTTGAACCTTTCTCCTTTTTTTGTTGAATTATTTTATGCTAATAATCTTGAATTATTATTTGAATCTCACTTTTCTCAATTATATACTTTTGGATCTACATAATTTTTTTCAACATTTTTTTGTAGACAAACAAATTTAAGATAGAGGTTCTAATAGATGTACACTTGTTTTGTTTTCCTTTCTCATTTTTCATTTATGTTGATCAATTATTTTCATTAAACAAATTCCAATGAAAACAACAAGTTATAAGAAACTTTTCAAAAGGCATCCAAAATCCTTCAAGCTTTCTCTAATCAAGAGAACACCTTGACTTAATCTATGTTAGTCATTACTTATTAGGCATGCTTTATGAAGTTCAATTAGGTCATTTGTTACCTTAAGTATAAATTTATTCACTAGAGACATTTTCAAAGAACTTTTTCAAATCATGACTATTCCTTTGATTCTGCATTCTATCTGATATGTTGCCTCGATTTTTTTCAACAAACAATTCATTCTCTCCTTCCTTCCCTCCTTCTTTCCTCCTTTTTTTTTCCAATTTCTTTTCTCATTTTGCTTTCTATTGCTGCTAATGTTTGTTTCATTTCTCTTATGTAATTCATATTTGAAATTTTCATCTATGGCTAGTTTATCTCTTAAAGTATTATTAGCATTAACTATTTGTATTTGATTTACTAGAGTAAAAGCGATCATTACATTAAAGTTTAAGTTCTGATAATGAAGTTGCTTATGATCAGTTCTTACAACTTCTCTTATTTTTTTTTCTTCTTATAAGAAAATTAAGCTATATATTGCCTCATACAATAAAAGTTGTTTAATATCCTCATTTGTCTATCTAAAGAATTGATAATCGTAAGAAATTTATGATCGGAATTGTGCTTCAACTAATATAATATACACGTTTATTGTTACTTGTGATAATGTGGCCAAGGTTGGTTAGTTTCACCATTTATTAACACCAAGTAATCTTAGGCTCTTTATTTGATGGGCACATGTAGGGGTGTCAAAAATGAACCCAAAAATAGGCAACTCACCCAACCCATAAAGAATTTTAAGGATAGGGCTCAAGATAATTTGAATTGGGTTCAATCTTAGCCCATTCAAGCTTAACCCATTTGAAGAGAATCCTCAATTGAGACCAATTCATTCTCCAATTTCATCCTATTTTATAACATGTTATTAAGATATGTTTCTGTATTTAAGGTATGAATTAGTATCTATTTAACATCATTTAAGATTTATCTATCCATTTGTTATGTTTTTTTTTAAAAAAAGTTCTTCTACTAAAATTTAAATTGTGATAATAAAAGTTAAATATGAATATGTTAAATTATTGAGATTAATCGGGTAAAATTAGGTGGACAAAACCTAACCCTCTTTTTAACCCATTTGAGCCCAAAGAAAACTTGGGCGAGTAAAGACTCAACCGGACTTCGATTTCAACACAATCCGCCCATTATACACCCCAAGACACATGTATCGTAGAGAATTTATCGAAATTGGTTAGAGATTCTTATTTATTATCTTCTCTTTTGATTCTATTGTGGTTGAGCTACTACTAGAAAATTGACTTAGCTCTCACAGAATCACATGCATCTAGTGAATTTGTAAAAAATTGTGAAGGATTTGTTTTTATTCTCTTCTCTTTATATTTTGTTGCGGTTGAACTATTACTAGGAATTTTACTTATAGCTATCACAAAATACCATTGTGTCCATGGTTATAACAGGTACTACAACACCTCTTTTGACAATATTTTCAATATATAGTTTACTAACATTAGCTTTTGCAGTTCTACAATTTCTACTCTCGGGCATAATTCGTATAATTTATGATTAGCTTAGATTAGCTACATGTGTTTAATATGTAGGATTAGAGTCATCTACATTTTTTCCTTGAATGGTACAGTAGATGAGACATATTTTTGTTGATATCCTAGAGTTCATATACTATAATGACTTTTGATTGATTTCGCAAGACAAATATATGACAAAATAATGTAAACGAAATTGAAAATTACTTGCAACACAAATGTTGACAAATAAAAGCATTGTGCTCCATGAACCTAGAATCATAAATTAACAACAACGTGCCTATAGAAATATGTTACGACATACTAGGTATGCACAAATATTACTAGAAAGAAAACATATACTTCTACTGAAACAACTAGCTATAACAATTGAATCATCAAGATGTGACTCTTGCAACATTCAAACAATATATTGCCTTCTCCTCGCATTAAGACATGGCGAAAATCAAAGTGTGCTCCGAACTTCTGATGCTTTGTTAGCTAGATGAAATTATAAAAAGTTAAACTTCACATAATGTAACTTGTATATAAAAAGATATACCTTCATAAATTGTTTTACTATCATTTCCGCTACTTTCTCTTCTACTATTTTGTAAGACATGCTTTCGTGGCTACATAAATAACTACTTGCACCTCTATCATTGAAGTTGGTGAGTCGAGGGAAATTGAATAACTTCAACTAATTTAATATGTTCTATCTGTCTAAATATAGCCTATTCAACATTAAGCGGATAAGGTATATCAGAAAAGTTATTCCATCTCTATTGATTATTTTAAATAGAGGTAAGTCTATCTTTGCTAAGACGAGTATGACATTTCACTTAATTTGTTCATAACAATAATAATAATTTACCATCTATAAAGAAGATTAGAATTGACTTTACGGAATGATAATCGATAACCAAAGGATGACTCTCCATTGTGCAACAAGATAGTGAAGCTTACATTCCATTCCATTAAATAGACTAATTACTTACTTTAACGTTGATACAAGTTCTTAATTTTAGGGAAATAGAAATGTTGGATAATTACCCTCCATAGTCGTAAATTGATGTTAGAAATTTGTTTTAATTTTCAAGTTTGATACACCTCTAAAATGGGAAAGTTAAAAGTTCATTGACCTTGACCCAAGCGCCGCAATAAAAGTACATTTTCATATTGTAGCTGTTCCATGGTATTACAAACTTCTCCCCTCATGTTCCCAGATTAACTTAATCCTTATGAATCAAAAAAAATCAATTAAATAATATAAGTGATTACATGTTCTATGATGATATTTAGTTAAAGTAAATTTTCTCTTCTTTTTGACATAAGTACCACCCGAATAAATATTATCACTTGAATAGTTTTAAATAACAGTTTCTTGAAAGAAGATAATTGAAATGAATTAGAAAAATCGATAGAATAAAAAAAAGTTAATTTGAAGTTTCTAGCACTCTCTTTGTTCTCAGTTACTCATCAAATGCCTCTCAGTTCATATCTTTAAATTTGATCATTGACAAGGTTCAAAGAAAGGGTGACCCGTTGATAAAGAATCGATGGAAAACCACAATGTTAGTAGATGGTGGGTATCCGGTTTTCTTTTCGTTAATTAAACCACACAATTATTATTATTATGAACTCAAATAAAATAAAAAAAACAATTTGTGTACATTTGACAAGGATAACCACATGTTTTTTGTTGGTAACGAGAAAGAATAGAATGATTTTCGACTTTGAAATTTCAAATTTGGAAGATGATTTTCAGAACTCGTTGATGAAAAGGAGCAGTAATAAGAATTTCTTTGATTATATGCTTAAATTTCTACTTCCTTTATTAAGATACATAGTGGACATTTTATTTCACTTTCTTTATTAATGGGTTTGTGAGTGTGGCTACTTCATATTTTATGTTTTTCTTGACTTGAAGACTACAAATTGTTGACTTGACATTTTAATCTGTCTTGATATTAGCTCACACATATAATATGATAGAAGACAAGAATGTTTTCATAATTCTGAAATTGATGGTAAAATAATTGGTTGGTTTTAGATTTGGTGACAAATTATACTAAAAGAATGATGGTTTTAAAGAAAAAAAGTACTCTTTGGTGGTAATAAGAATTACTTAATTCAGGTCGGTAAGAGGATAAGTTTGAATAGAGCTGATTTCTCTTGTGCTTATTAAGGGTGATGCAATTTCTCATTCAGAAAATTCAAAGTTTAATTTGGTTACTTCAGATATTTGAGAGAGAGAGAGAGAGATACAGAGAGAAAGAAAGAGAGTTGAATGTTTTTTTTTTCATATTTCCTAATGTATTTTATTTAATAACCTTGTGAGATGACATAGTAAAAGTTCTTGATCAAAAACACTATGTATGAAGATGTTAATCCCACAACATTTCATAAATTATCACAAATATTCCTATGTAAGTAACACTTCATTAATTAGTACTAGGAATAAATCACTGACAATTCTTTTACTCGATTTTTAAAATTACAACATACTGTAATAAAAAGGAAAATTTAACTTGCAGATGAAAAAGAAGAGAAGTGCTCACGATTAGATTAATGTCCTTCATGCAAAGCTTCCTTTATTTAATGGCTAATCATGTATGAGTTTAAAATGTGTGTTTAATTCCATTGTAGTGTTGATTTCTTTGTTTTGTTTTAATCTTTTGGTTTTGTTTCATTTACTTTTGAGATATGGAAGGTTGTGATCATTTTACTTTAAGTTATAAGCGTATATAAAATTTCATTAAAGGTTCTACAGTAAAATTAGTTTTTTGTATAAGAACATTTGGTTAGGAAGTTGCTTTATAAAAAAAATATTTGTTTAACAAATTGCAGATCCTCATGAGTTTGTAGAAAAATTATGGACAATAGCTTTTAAGACTATCATCTCTGAAAATAAATCTTGCTTGATTGAGCCGACTGACATTGTTATGGCAAAATACTACTAAGCATATGAGTAGAATAATGCATGTGTGTGTCTTTGAGAGTGTGAGAGTTGGTATTTATTCCTTTATTCTAAAATTTTGATGATATTTGTGTGGGAAAGGAATCATTCTTGATGTGTGGGCATTAGAATACTCTTGTTGAACTTGAATTTGCATTTGAAGCAAGCATTGTGAGCATGGCTTCTACTTTATGATGACTAGTCACAGTTTGAAACTTGGAGTGCACAATAGAACATTCCTTGGATAGATTAAATCTCATATGCATTCATATTCAGTCTCAAGTACAACTATTTGTAGATACCTCTATTGAACTTATTGATTTTATGTTTTACATTAGGAAAAGCAAAAGCTTAAGTTGGGAGTGTTGATGTGTCAGACATTTTGACTCATTTAGGGCTTAATAATCAAAGATTTAGTATCCTCAATCCTTATTTTAGGCTTATAACTGATCTTAAAATGTTAATTTGCAACAATGAAGGCAAAAGAGCAAGACAAGGACATTATGAGGCAAAAATTAGCGAAAATGCTAAAAATATTGAAGGAAAGAAAAGCTGGTACTCGCGAAAGCCACTCGGTGCCTCGCCGAGCGGACCTTAAACTCACTTAAGGTTTTAGCACGCCAGCCCATGGACAAAACCAACTTAGTGAGCAAACAAGTGTTTGAGAGACACACCGAACAAATCTTCAAGAATGATAGTAATCGCCTAAATTTACAGAACAACATGGTTGAAAAAGGGAAGCCAAAAAGGCGAGAAGGCGATCACTTGGCACATCTCAAACAAGGTTAGCGAAGATCGACTTCCTTCATCGAATGACTCGGATGCTGAAGCGTATAAATGCAATTCTCAAAAGAAGAAAAAGAGTTGCCACATTGTCTAGTTCCGGGTCCTTGATCTTTAATAATCCAAAACCTTTTTTTACAATTTTTGAGTAGAGATTTTGGGTAAGTTTTATTTTTTGCTCAATTTTGTCCATTTGGAGACTTGTGGATTGTTGCCCAACCTGATGGAAACCTTCGTTGGTAAGGATTTCTTATTCTTTATTATGCTTGGATAAAAGCCCCATTCTTGGGGGTGTGATTATGCAGTTGAATGCGTTCATTAGCCAATGGGTTGTTATTTACTTATTTTTTTTATTGATTTAAATAGCGTTCAATTAATAGCTTGTGTTTTAATTGAGCAATTGTAGTTGCAAATGCAAATCTAGCTTAATACCCTAAGCTTCTTTGAGAAAGAAGTGTTAGAGTTATATTATTAGTTGATAATTGTTGTGACTGTGTTGTTATAAATTAAGCTAGAGAAACTGGGTCTAGATTCAATATAGCAAATCTAGCTTGAAAAAGTATATTGATTAAGGTAATGAGTTGTTAATATGTGTTGTGCTTGTCTAGGTTTGACAGAATTCGCTTGATTCATAATAATTTATTATGAAATGGGTGTTGCACCCAAAGTCTAGACTACCCACTGAGATTCAACAACTTTTAGTCAATATTAAGTACCCATTTTATTAAGTAGATATTTAATTAATCACACTCCCAAGAAACCCTGTTTATAGTAGTCATAATTTCGTTACCCAAATACCCCCCCCCCCTTAACATCAATTGTAAAAACGTTGTCATTCACTCTACAAACAATTAGAACATATTATTTTATTACTTAATTTAATTCTGCAGAGTATCACTCCTCGTGGGATCAACCCTGACTCTTAGTTGGGTTTATCATTGTTAGCGACCGCGTACAATTAGAATCGGATAAATTATAGTTGAACATTATCATTCACATTATTTCCAATAATGGGATGGAGATTGATCCTAAAAATACATAGGCGGTTAGCAATTGACATAAACTTTTATCTCCTTCGGAGATTAGAAACTTCTTGAGTCTAGTTGGTTAGTATAGAAGGTTTAGGGAAGGGTTTTATTCTATTAACTCTCCATTGATCTCATTGACTTAAAAAAAAGTTTAGTCCTTGTAGTCAGAAACATGTGAAGAGATTTTTAAAGAATTGAAAGATAAGGTTACTATCGCTCTGGTGTTTACATTATCGAAAGATTCGATGGGTTTGTTTTTTAAATAGTAATGCCTTTAGAATTTTATTAGATTGTGTTCTTATGAAAAATGGTATAGTTATTTCTTATTCTTGAATGAAACTTGAGATTCATGAGAAGAACTATCATACAAATGATCATAAATAAGTGGTGGTTGTTTTTGCCTTAATGGTATGGAGGCATTATTCGCATGGTTTCCATGTTGATGTCCTTACTGACAACAAAAAATTGCAATATGTGTTCAATCAAAAGGATATAAATCATCACAAATGTAGATATTTAGAACTCTTTAAGGACTATGATTTGAGATTCTTATCACTCGGAAAAATGCAATTTAGTTGACAATGTTTAAGTGATCAGTTGTCCATGAATAGTATGGCAAATGATAAGAATTATAAAAATGATTTGGTTGCTGATATTCATAGAATAGCTTGGCTAGGTGTTCAGTTGGTTCAATCTAATAAGGGCATGCTATTATTAATAATCATTTTGAATCATCATTTGTGCCAAATGTAAAAGCCAAGAATGGTCTTGGCCCAATCATGGGTGAGTTAAAGGAAGCGGTGCTTAAATTTCCATTGAGGATTTTTCTGCAAAGAAGAGATTATGTGCTTCGATATTAAGGTCGTTTGTATGTTTCTAATGTTAATGACTTGACGAAGCTGATTATATCGAAAGCTCATAGTTCTCCCTGGTACCCACAAAGATTTCTTGTGACTTGCAGGAGGTCTAATGGTTGAATGCGATGAACAAGGATATATCAGAATTTGTGCCCAAATGTCTGAATGGTGAAAATGTTTATGTTGACCACCAAAATCGAATAAAGTTTTCCAAATATATTAGATTCCATACTTGGAAGTGGTAAGATTTGAATATAGACTTTTTGTTGATTTACCCCCTACCCGGTAGCAATATAACTCAATATGGGTAATATTTTATTGTATGTCGTAGTAAGCTCGTTCCATCCCTATCAATATCTTATATTTTGGTAAATAATATGTTAATTTGTAACTATGGGAAATTGTTAGGTTCTATTTAGTCTCCCTATCAATTATCTCTAACAATAGTACTTAATTTACTTCTCAGTATTTTTTGAAATCTTTCCAAAAAGGTCTTAGTATAAGTACCAGGCTTAGTACAACCTTTTATCATTAAATCGATAGGAAAGAGAAGAATACTATATAAAATTCGAAAGATATGTTGAGATCTTATGCATTTACTTCAAGGGTAACACAGATGATCATTTTCCTTTTATTGTGTTTTTGTATAGTAATATCTATAATTGAAGCATTCATATGGCTCCATTTTTTGCTCTCCATGGTTGTAGGTGTAGACCTCCTATAGTTTAGTTTAAGATTGCGAGGTTCTTTTAATAGGTCCAGAGTTGCGACATGAGGCCACGGACAACGTTCAACTTATTAGATGAAGTTTGAAATTTGCTAAAAGTTGAAAAGAGTCCTACTCGATGTTAGACGAAAAGATCTTAAATTTCATGTGAATGATCGGGTTTACTTGAAAATTTCACCTATTAAGGAGTTATAAGGTTTAGTAATAAAGGTAAGCTTCTCCCGTTATGTCAGTCCATATCTAGTATTGAGGCGTATCGACAAGGTTTCTTATGAATTTGATTTTTCTAATGATTTAGCGTTGTTACATCCTATTTTCCATGTCTTTTTGTGTAAAAAATTTGTTGGTGATCCGACATCTATGGTATCATTGGAGGGTCATTGTATAAAGAATAGCCTTTCATATGAAGTAGTTATGGAAAAATTTAAGTGGATCCATGAAGGTGTTGTGGAAATATTAAAGGGTTGAGAGTGCTTCTTGGGAGGCGAAGTCCGATATGATGTACCATTATACTAATCTCTTTCCCTTCGATCGTATTCTAGCTTGAGGTATTTATCCCCTCATAGTTGATCTTCTCTGATTCATGTTTCTTAGTCATTCTCATGATTCCTTATGCATGCATGATCATGAAACTTGCTTTTTTAGATTTGTATTTAACTTCATTGGTTGCCTGATTATGTGCATTGAGCATGATTTGCATATACGCCTTCTTAAATTATGTTTTGAATGTGTTTTACCTTGGGATTGATGTTCCTCTTGGGTTATGTTTATTTGATGAAGTTGCATTCATGTTGAGTTGTTACTTTCTCTCCAACTCTTGTTCATGCTAGTTTGAATCTGATTCGAGGAAGAATGTTCCCTAGTGTGAGATATTGTAACACCTAAGAATTTTAAAAATATATAAAGTGGATTTTTTGGCAGCAGCTTTGTCTACTGGTTCCCATTTCAGACCGTTGAAGCCTCCGTGGGTTATAAATGTCATTCGTAGAAGCCTGATTTTTTTTTGAGAAAATCAAGTCCCATTGCATTGTTGACGAATGACCAGGACATATTGTAGATGATTTAATGGGCCATAGTAAGGTCTCGCAAAAAGGTCTCATACTTTGTTAAGAAATTTATTTTCAAGTTGGATTTTACGGGACGGGTCAACAAATAATTGAAGTTTCTACATGCTATAGACGTGTCTTGTCAAAATCTATTCATTTTTTAAGCTCCATTACTTTTTCTACGGCTGACCAGTACAGTTCTTTGAAAGTTGTACAGACCGTAGGTCTAGTCCGACAATTATTTTAAGAGGCTTTTGAATCGTTTTTCTATTTTTTTTTAAAAAAGTAAGATGTTTTGGACTTCATTCTGAGGCCTACATATGGATTTTGGAGTCCTAAATTACCCATACAAACCGCATTCTTCTAAATCCTCAAACCTAATCTAATTTATCTTTTCCAAATGATCTCATGACTAATAAGAAAAAAAAGGTGGAGGTCATTAATGTTCATAAATCTTTGATTCTTCTTTGGCTTTAAGTATCAACGTATGTGGTATTACCAATTGTGTCTTTTTCTTCATGGGGTCCCATTGTTTTCCCTTCATCAATCTTCAATTCAATTGATTAAGTTAAGGTTCTTTTAGTTCTTCATAGGTTTCACTAAATTATGATTTTTTTTTTATTTGGTCTTCTAATAAATTATTTAGAGTTAATATATGATAATTCATTTATAATATATTGACCATGCATGATCCATGATTTCTTATTAAGAACCCATGATGAAATTTACTAAAACTGAAATATGAATTTATGAAGATATGCATATTTTTTTAATTAATGTTATAAATGATTGGAGGATGCTTTGAATGGAAAGTATCAAGTCAACACTGAAAGGTTTTCTAACATGAATATATGAACATGACTGTGAAAGGTGTTTCTCACATATGGATTCATATTGTTGAAAAGATTTTTCATCTATGTTGAATTAAGTCTATGGAGCTATTCTATGTTTTGATCTTGAAAGATGTGGACTGATATTAATTATTTGCTTTCCAATTTCAATAGATGTTTGCTTTTTATATATTGTGTTGTAATTTAAGCTCAACACAAAGATGTCATTGAGGTGGAGGTTAAATTAAGGTAGTCTCTTGTAACAACCTCTAGTCTAATACTACGCGCTCTTGTAGGATTGTCATAAATTACCTAGATTGTTGATTCACTTTAGAAAATTATTCAGTCAGGAATTTTGACTCATTTTGGGCTTATTATTCAACCAATTAGTGTCCTCAATTTGTGTAATAACTTATGTTAGTATGTTTATATGCAGCAACGACTCGCCAAGTTAGCCTCCACCCGGCCAAATATTCAACCGATATAGAGCATGTACCAAGCACACTTGGTGAGCAAATGATAATTCAATGATTTGGCGAATGGATCTGCAACCATGACCCAGCATGCCTAAACTTCCAGACAATAGGATGCCGAAGATTAGAATAAAGGCGAGATGAAGTGCAACTCGGCAAATAGCCTACTCGATCAGCGATCTAGACTAATTTCACCTAGTGGACTCAGTGTTATGATTTTGGGCAGCGTTTGGGACCGTATAAATTGAATTTTTCAAATGGGAAAATAGTCCCACGTAGTGTATTCCCAGTTTTGAGAGCTTTTACATACTTCTTAAATTGTTGAATACTCTTTGAGATGATTTGGATCTAGGATTTGAGGATTTAGTATTATAGCTTTAATTTTGGCATTGAGTATTGCAAAATGTTGAGACAATTTGGACATATAGTCTCTTTGGTACTGATTTCTTACTTTTTGTCATAGTGCGCTAAAAATACCTTCCCTTAGGGGTGTGATCATGTAATCGAATTCATAAGTTAGTTTGTTGATATTGTTAATTACTGAATTTAATGTTGTTAGAAATGGGTTCAGTTGTTTATTTGTGTTTTCATTCATGAACTGAAGTTACAAATTCAGTTCTAGTTTATCTCTCTATTATTACTTGAGCAAGAGGTATAGAGTAGAATGAATGGTTGTAAGTTTTATTGACTTGAATCTTTACTACCCATCTTGAAAAGTGGGTTAATTAAGGAATTAGGTTGTTTTGTAATGTTGAGCTTGTTGGGGTTTGAGAGAACTCACTCGAGGGATGATAGTTTATCGTGAGATGACTATTATATTCAATATCATACCCATCGAGATTCAAAAATGTAAAGCAATTGATAAACACCCAATAAGTGAAATTAGTATTCGATTGATCACATTCCTAAGATCCTCTCTCTAATTGGTCAAATTCTATGTTAATTACATTTTTTAAACATTGGTTACTAAATCTTTGTTTGATATTGATCATTGATACTACATGATTTATTTTATGTTTGATACCCCTTTACCTCTATACAAGATTAGAACACATATTGTCACGCCCCAGCCTACCCACGAGACGCAGTCACGGGACCTTAGACCACAAGTGATCCCAAGCTAACCCTGCTGACATGATCATGAGCATACTAAAGATAATAAACTATTGCGGAAGCTAAATCATAATAAAATAAAAAGATTGGGAATACCCATATACTATAACTGAGTTTAATACAAAGAAGATATTAACTTAACTCTAAGATGAATCTAACTATGTCAGAACTAAGCCTCTACTCACTAGAAATGATGGGACATGCCCCAGCTATGTCTAGCAAAATTGAAACTAAAGGACTAAATATACTGAAAAGAAACTCATTATTATTGTCCTCGGAGAATGAGGACTCACCACTAATTCTGCTGAAGTGGAGATCGGGAACCAATCTAAGTGTGATCTGGATTCTGAAAACCTGAACTTCTATCACAAGAAGATGTAGCGCACATATGCGTTAGTACTTGAAAGATACTAAGCATGAAAAATAGAGTAAAGCTGAAATAACATATAACTTAACAAAGCTATAAATCAATGAAATAATTTGAACATGATAAAGATACTATATGCTGAGATAACTGAGATATAGTGACCCATTTATAAAATGCTGAAACTGAATACTGGATATACTGATAAAAAGGTCAATGCAATAGAATCTGACTGAATTGCGGGAGCTATTAATTATCGACAATAAAACCATATTATCTTAATATGGAGTTTAATTTATAGGCCCTATTGAGAGGACCCAATATACCCTGAAAGAAGTATAAAGGCATGCTGACGTGATCACTAAATTTATGCCCATAGGGAGGACTTACAACCTACATGGCTAGTAGTTATGCGACTATTTGGGTACGTTGAACCCTAGTCAAACTTGATATTATTGTACTCCCAATCGATTAAGTAATGAACACATTATGACTGAGTTTCTCTAATATTTGATATACTAGATAGCTCAAACTGAATATGCAATATGAAAATGCAACAATTAAATTGATATTGATGCATTAATAACTTATGCATGTATAACTGATTAACTAAAGTATCATGTATAACTGATTAACTAAAATATCTGGAATAGCCTATGTAATTCAAGAACTAAGAAATACATAGGTAGGGTTCTGGAATTCATGAAATAAACTGATTATTGATATACTAATATGATTTGGATCATTCTAATAGTTAAGAACCCAATAATTCTAACATTCTAGAAACCCTAAGTCTAGTCATGATATGGGAATAAAGAAACTGGCTCAAAATTAGGGACCTAATAGGCGAAAGGAACCTACTAGTTAAATACCACGTACCTGGTGATGAAATCTATGGAGAAATCTTTATATTTCGATGCTGGAACTGATGTAACCTTGTTGAGTTCTTGAACTAGGGTTCTTTTTCTTTTTCTCCTCTCTTGCTTCTTATTTCTATGTTTTTGTTAATGATTTGAGTTAGGCAAGTTCTAGTTAGGTATCTAGGATTAAATTGACTAAAACCTCATAATTTAGGGTCTAAACAACGAAAATTAGGTTTAAATGAAATAGGAAAAGACCAAAGGACATGAGATATAAAATATGCAGAAGTGACCTACGGACTGATCGACAATCCATCAATGGATCTGCAATCCGTCCTGTTAGTCCGTGGATAACTTCAAAGACAAGGTTCTGAGGGCCTTGACCTATGGACAGATAGATGATCCGTCGATGGATCCACGATCCGTACTGTCAGCCCATCGATTACTTCAGAGACCAGATTATGAGGGTCTAGACCTGCGGACTGATCGACGATCCGTTGATGGATCCACTATCTGTCATGTCAGTCTGTCGATTGACTGTAGAGACTTCATTCTGAAGGCCTCGACTTACGGACTGATCGAAGATCCATTGATGGATCCACGGTCAATCATGTTAATCCGTGGGTGATTCCTTAGAATGGTTATTGACAGAATTTATGGGGATGGTTGCAGATGCAAACTAAGGACCACCAGCATGGGCCGTGGGTTGCACCTGTAACTTCTACAAATTTGCGTTTATTAATATTTTAAGATACGTGGTGTTACATTATATCTCCCTTGGAAATATTCATCCTCGAATGAAGACTAAACTAGCTTAAATGGAGGGAGAAGGCTGCAATCCCCACAACTAAACACCGAGAACTGAATTTCTAACTAAACTGTGTCTAAGAACATGCAATTACGCTAAAAATGCAAGCACAAATTGAGGGAACATGATTTTAAGGTTGATTTCATGCACGAATGACTGCTAAACCTAAAAGGGACAATTACCTCAAACTGGAGTAGAACCAGAAGGAATGAGGTGAGAATACTTGGCCTTCATGGCTGCCTCTACTTCCCAAGTAGCTCCCTCTACGGACTGACTCCTCCACAAAACCTTGACTGAAGTGGCTTCTTTTTTTCTCAACCTTCTAACCTGACGGTCAAGGATCTCAACTGTTACATCCTCATAAGAAAGTCTATTTTTCACAACCACACCCTCTAATGGCATTACAGACGCTGGATCACCCACATACTTTTTCAAAAGTGAGATATGAAAGACCGGATGCACTAATGCTACTTCTGCTGGCAACTCTAACTCAAATGAAACTTTACCAACCCTTTCCAATATCTAGGACTGAACTTCCCTTTCTTGGAAAACCTCATCACCCCCTTCATCAACTTGGAACACTAGTCCCCTTCTTCTAACATCTGCATAAGATTTCTGATGACTTTGGGACGTTTTAAGTCTATCTTTGATGAGTTGCACTTTCTCCATAGCATAATGAACTGAATCTGGTCCTATCAAAGAAGCTTCACCTACTCCAAACCAACCAAAATAAGATATACATCTACACCCATACAGTGCCTCATAAGGGGCCATTTGTATACTGGAATGATATCTGTTGTTGTAGGTGAATTCAATAAGAGAAAGGTGATCATCACAACTACCCTTGAAATGGATCAGACAAACTCTCAACATATCTTCCAGGGTATGAATGGTACACTCTGCCTGTCCATCCGTCTGCTGATGAAATATTGTACTAAGGTTAACTTGTGTACCAAGACCCTCTAAAGTGACTTCTTGAAATGAGAGGTAAACTGGGGACCTCTATTTAAGATAGTAGACAAAAGAACCCCATGCAACCTCACAATTTCATTAATGTAAAGCTTTGCATAGTTCTCCACCGAATATGTAGTCTTCACCACCCAAAAGCGAGAAGACTAGTCATCTTGTCAACTATCACTCAAATGCAGTCATGCTGTCTGCGAGTACGAGGTAACCCTGTGATGAAATCCATATTGATCACTTCCCACTTCCAAGTATGAATGTTGATCTCTTGAGTCATTCCTCCTGGTTTCTGAAGTTCTAGCTTGACTTGTTGGGAATTGGAACACTTACTCACATAATCTGCTATATCCCTCTCCATGTCATTCCACCAATAAACTTCCCACAGATCGTTGTACATCTAAGTGGGACATGGATGCATATAATATATGCAATTATGGGCTTTTGCAAGAATATGTTTCCTCAATTCACCCTCTTCAAGAACACACAATTTACCTTGATAGCGAAGTACACCATTTCCCCCTTGGGAGAAAACCTCCACTCTCTAATTGTGGACTGCACCATTAAGTTCAAGCAAGATTACTATCTTGCTTTTCCTCAACATCCACTACCAATGAAGATTCTACCCCATTCTGAACTATTACACCGCTATTTGATATGCTCATAAGGCGAACTCCCAAAGTCTGTAAACATCCTCCACTGGTTCCTTCCTTTCTTCTCTCACATGGGCTACACTACCAATAAATAATCTGCTTAGAGCAACTGCTGCTACATTCGCGTTACAAGTATGGTAATGCACACTCATATCAAAATCCTTAAGGAACTCAAACAATCTCCTCTAGCAAAGATTCAACTCTTTCTGGGTGAATATATATTGAAAACTCTTATCATTAGTGAACACATCAACGTGACCACCATACAAGTAGTGTCTCCAGATCTTTAGTGCAAATGCCAGTGCTGCAAGCTCGAGGTCATGATTTGGATAGTTCTTTTCATGCACCTTAAGCTTCCTAGAAGTATAAGCTATAACTTTATCTCGTTGCATCAACACAAAACCTAGGCCAACTCTAGATGCATCTCCATAGATCACATAACCATTTGACCCTTCTTGTTGAGTCAAGATAGGAGCTATAGTTAATCTAGCTTTCAATTCTGCAAAGCTTTTCTCACAACCATCTTACCAATGAAACTTAACTATCTTTGAGTCAACCTAGTCAAAGGTGAGGCTATGGATTAAAATCCTTCCACGAACCTTTTGTAATAACCCTCTAGACCCAAAAAACTTCTGATATTTGTAGCAGAGGAAGGTCTGGGCCATTGGTCCACTCCTTTTATCTTCTGCGAATCTACTCGAATCCCTTCACTAGATGCAATATGCCTAAGGAAAGCAACTGATTGTAACCAAAACTCGCATTTGTTAAATTTTGTAATAACTGGCGATACTTGAGAGTATAAAGAACAACTCTCAAATTACTCGCATATTCTTCCTCATTCCTAGAATCAATGAGGATATCATCACTAAAGACGATAATCAACAAGTCCAAGTACTACTTGAACACTCTGTTCATCAAATCCTTGAAAGCTGCAGGAGCATTAGTTAGTCCAAATGACATAACTTTGAATTCATAATGACCATACCGAGTCCTGAAGGATTTCTTTGGAATGTCACTATCTTTGACTTTCAGCTGATGATAACCTCATGTGAGGTCTATTTTTGAGAAATGGCTAGAACTTTGAAGTTGGTCAAACAAGTCATCAATCCTAGAGCTGGGATACTTATTGTTGATTGTTACCTTGTTCAACATTCTATAGTTAATGCACATCCTTAGAGAACCATCTTTCTTCTTTACGAAAAACACTGGTGCACCCCACGACAAAATACTAGGTCTGATGAAGTCCTTATCTAGAAGGTCTTTCAACTGATTTTTCAATTCGCTAGGCTCTAATGGAGCCATTCTGTAAGGGAGAATGTAAATAGGCTGGAAATCTGGAAGGAGATCAATTCCAAAGTCGATTTCCCGTTTGTGAGGGAATTCGGGAAGATCTTCCAAAAACACATCTAAAAACTCATTGACTACTAGAATTGACTCGAGAGTTGGGCTTTCGAAGTTAGAATCCTTAACCGAACTAGATGATAGAGATAACCCTTGTAGATAATCTTTATGTCCTTAATGTAAGAAATGAATCGACCCATATACGCTAAGCTACTACCCTTCCACTCTAAGAATGGTTTGTCTACAAACTGAAACGAACAATCCTAGTTCTACAATCGACTGAGGCATAAAAGTAATATAACAAATCTATATCTAGAATGACATCGAAGTCAACCGTTTCTAACTCTACAAGATCTACTGAGGTGACCTTTTGAGAGAATGTGACACGGAAATTTTCATATACTCGTTTAGCTATAATTGGGTCACCAACTAGAGTAGAGACAAAAAAAGTTTCTAATAGAGTTTCTCGACTAACACTAAATTGGACTGATATGTAAGGAGTTACAAAGGAGAGAGTAGCCTGTGAATCTCATAATGCATAAGCATCAAGGTCAAAGACTTCTAATGTACGAGTGACTACATCATGAGAACCTTTCTGATATTGGCGAGCTTGAAGAGCATACAACCTATTCTGGGCTGACCACCACCTATACTTGATGAGTTACCCTTCTGAGTTGGGCGAATCGTTGGTGCGGCTGAAGTTGTAGACTGAGGTCTACCATTATTTCCTCCTTGACCATATCTAGAAGTATAATCCTTCAATCTATGACCTGACTAACCACATACAAAGTCCTTTCTTACCTTCAAGGCACTCGCCCGAATGTTTCTGACCACACTTAGGGCAAGTGAGGTAAGTTTTGCTTCCTGAAATACTTCCCTGAGATTTAGCGACTGGTGCCCTACCCTTCTGATCATACATGTTCTTGGAGGATGGGACACTAGCTAATGAAGGGGTTGGGTTTGATGACTTCTGTTGAAAAAGTGTGAGTGATTTCCATCACTCGTCTTCTACTGAGAGTTGTCATAGATTCCAAAACTAGCTTTCTTATTCTCCTTGTCTTATTCCCTAAGCTTATCACCCTCAACATGCTGAGCATGACTCATAAGCCTAGTGATGTTCATATCTCCCACTAACATAGCATTTTTTGCACTCCGTTTTCACCAAATCTAACACTCCATACAAGAACTTATTCATCTGAGCAGTGGAGTCACCAACCATGTAAGGAGCATACCTGGAGAGTTGGTTAAACTTGATCTCATACTCTTGGGCCGTCATGTAACCTTGCCTTAAGTTCATGAATTCCTGGGACTTTTCTTGTCTCAACTCTATTGGGAAAATCCTGTCAATTAATGTCTCACAAAAGCAATCCCAAGTAATAGGAGCTGCATCTGTATACCTATTCTCCTTCCATTGAGTGTACGAGATATGAGCCATATCTTTCAGCTGGTATGATGCCAACTCAACTCAATCATTCCAATGACTTGGATCACCTCAAAGATCTTTTGGATCTCATCCAAGAAATTCTCAAGATCCTCACCATTCTGCGATCCTAGGAACACATGCGGATTCATCCTAAAACAGTCACGCACCCTTGCTGCTTCTAATCCACCATTAACATTCACATGAGCTTGAACTTGATTGTTCTGGTTTTCCACACTCTAAGCCAACATCCAAATGGTGTTCATGAACTCAGCATTTGATACTTCTTCTTATGGGACTAGAGGAGTTGTGTTTGCATTCGTAGAATTAGAAATCCTGGCGCTAGCTCTACGAGTAGGCATGATCATTGAAACGTAGAACGTCGAGTTAGAATGGAATAAGATCATACCTTACGCACGATAAGAGTAACAAGAAAATGAGGATTTTCCTAAAACATTTTGTAGTCTCCTTCTCATTAGATGTGGTGCAATTTACACCCATGAAAGAGACTCTACTTTGTGCGGCTTTTCAGACATCCTATCTCACTTAAACCTAGTGTTTTGATACCAATTTTGTCAAGCCCCACGAAACCCCCGAGACTTGGACACGGGACCTAGGACCACAGGTGATCCTAAGCTAACCTTATTGGCATGATCATGAGCATACTAAAGATAATAAACTGGCGCGAAAGCTAATGATAAATAAAATGAAAATATGGGGAATACCCATATACTATAAATAAGATAAATGAAATACTGATGAGTATAATACAAAGAAGATATTAACTCAACTCTAAGTTGAATCTAACTATGTGTGAAATAAGCCTCTAACTGACTAGAAATGCTGGGACAAGCCACAACTAAGTCTAGCAAAATTGAATCTAGAAGACTTAAAAGACTAAATATACTGAAAGGAAACTCATGACTATTGTCCTCGGAGAATGTGGACTCACCACTAATTCTTGAACTTGAGATGGGGAACCGATCTAAGCGTGACTCGGATGCTAAATTGTTTGGAGTGTATAAATGCAATTTTCAAAAAAAGAAAAAGAGTTCCCTCATTGTCTAATTCTATGTTCTTGATCATTAATATTCTAAAACATTTTATACACTTTATGAGTAGAGATTTAGGGTAAATTTTATTTTTTGCTAAATTTTGATCATTTGGAGACTTGTGGATTGTTTCCCAACATGATGGAAAACATCGTTGGTAAGCATTTCTTATTCTTTATTATGCTTGGCTAAAAAACCCTTTCTTGGGTGTGTGATTATGTAGTTAACTGCATTAATCAGTCAATGGCTTGTTATTAACTGATTTTATTTCTGATTTAAAGAGGGTTCAATTAATAGTTTATTTTTTAATTGAGTAATTGTAGTTGCAAATGAAATTCTAGTTTAGTACCCTAAGCTTCTTTGAGAAAGAAGTGTTAGAGTTATATTATAAGTTGATAATCGTTGTGACTATGTTGTTACAAAATTTAGCTAGAGAAAGTGGCTCTGGATTCAATTTAGCAAATCTAGCTTGAAAAGGTAGATCAATTAAGGTAATGAGTTGTTAATATGTGTTGTGCTTGTCTAGGTTCGACAGAATTCGCTTGATTCGTAATAGTTTTTTGATAAATGGCTATTGCGCCCAAATTCTAGCCTACCCACTGTGATTCAAAAATTTATAGTCAATAATAATTATCCATTTTATGAATTTGACATCTAACTATCACACTCCCAAGAAACGCTCTCTAGTTTTTTACCCCTGTTTTTAGTAGTCATAATTTTGTTACCAAAATACCCCCCACCACTTTAACATCAATTTACAAAATTCTTTATTGTTGCGAAAAAGCCTACATCTACAAACAATTAGAACATTTCATTTTACTACTTAATTATATTCTTTAACGTATCACACCCCGTAGAATCAACCCTGGCTCTTAGTTGGGTTTATCATTGTTAGAAACCGCGTACACTTAAAATCGGATGAACAGTAGTTGAACATTATCATTCACATTGTTTCCAATAACGAATTGAGATTGATCCTCAAAAGACATAGGCGGTTAACAATTGTCATAAACCTCTATCTCCTTCGGAGATTAGAAACTTCTTGAGTTTTACTGGTTAGCATAGAAGGTTTGGGGAAGGTTTTTTGTTCCATTACCTCTCCATTGATCTCATTGAATTAAAAAAAGTTTAGTCCTTATAGTCAGAAACATGTAAAAGACTTTTAAAGAGTTCAAAGATAAGGTGACCATCGCTCTTGTGTTGATTTTATCTAGAGGATTTGATTGTTTTTTTTTTAATAGTAATGCCTTTAGAATTGGATTAGATTGTGTTCTTATGAAAAATAGTAAAGTTATTGCTTATGCTTGAAGGAAACTTGAGATTCATGAGAAGATCTATCATACCAATGATCATAAATAAGCGGTGGTTGTTTTAGTCTTAATGATTTGGAGGCATTATTCGCATGGTTTCCATGTTGATGTTCTTATTGAAAACAAAAGTTAGCAATATGTGTTCAATAAAAAGGACTATGATTTGAGAGTCTTATATAACTTGGGCAAATGCAATTTAGTTGACATTGTCTTAAGTTAATTGTCCATGAATAGTTTTGCACAAGATAAGAATTATAAGAAAGATTTGGTTGGTGATATTCATAGAGTAGCTTGGCTAGGTGTTCAGTTGGTTCAATAAAATAAAGGCATGTTAATATTAATAATCATTTAGAATTATCATTTGTGTCGACCGTAAAAGCCAAGAAAGGTCTTGTCCCAAACATAGGTGAGTTAAAGAAAGCGGTGCTTAAATTTCCATTGAGGATTTTTCTCTAAAGAGGAGATTATTTGCTTCGATATAAGGTCATTTGTGTGTTTCTAATGTTAATGACTTGAGGGAGCTGATTATATCAAAAGCTCATAGTTCTCAATATTCCACTCACCACATAGCAACAAAGATTTCCTGTGACTTGTAGGAGGTCTAATTGTTAAATGTGATGAATAAGGATATATAAAAATTTGTGGCCAAATGTCTTAATTGTGAAAATGTTTATGTTGACCACCGAAATCAAAGAAAGTTTTCCCAAAATATTAGACCCTACTTGGAAGTGGGAAGATTTGAATATAGACTTTTTTGTTTATTTATCCCCCACCAGGTGGCAACATAAATCGATATGGGTTATATTTTGTAGTATGTCGAAGTAAGCTCGTTCCATCACCGTCAAGATCTTATATTTTGTGAAAGACTATTTTAATTTGTATCTAAGGGAAATGGTTAGGTTCTATTTAGTCCCCCTATCAATTATATCTGATCATAGTATAACCTTTTATCATGAAATCGATAGGCAATAGAAGAATACTATATAAACTTCGAAAGATCTGTTGAGAGCTTATACATTGACTTCAAGGGTAACAAGGATGATCATTTGCCTTTATTGAGTTTTTTTTTATAGTAATATCAATAATTGAAGCATTCATATGGCTCCATTTGTTGCTCTCCATGGTTGTTGGTATAGACCTCCTATAGGCTGGTTTAAAGATTGCGTGTTTCTTTTAATAGACCCTGAGTACAACGTTTGACTTATTAGATGATGTTTGAAATTTTCTAAAAGTTGAAAAAAGTCCTTTGTCGATGTTATAAGAAAATATATTGGGTTCCATGTGAATGATTGAGTTTACATGAAAATTTCACTTATCAAGGAGTTATGAGTTTAGTAATAAAGGGAATCTTACCCCTGTTATGTCAGTCCATATCAAGTATTGAGGCGTATCGACAAGGTTTCTTATGAATTTTATTTTTCTAATGCTTTAGCATTGTTACATCAGATTTTCTTATATCTTTTTGTTGAACAAATGTATTGGTGATCCTATACCTATTGTATCATGGAGAGTTATTGTATAAAGAATACCCTTTCATATGAAGCATTTCTAAAAAATGGAAGTGGATCCACGAAAGTGTTGTGGAAATATGAAAGGGTTGAAAGTGCTACTTGGGAGGCAAAGTCCGATATGATGTACCCTTATACTAATCTCTTTCCCTTAGATCGTATTCTAGCTTGAAGTATTTATCTCCTCATAGTTGATCTTCTTTGATTCATGTTTCTTCGTCATTCTCTTGATTCCTTATGCATGCATGATCATGAAACTTGCTTTTTGAGATTTGGATTTAGCTTTATTGGTTTCATAATTATGTGCATTGAGCATGATTTACATATACGCCTTCTAAAAAGATGTTTTGAATGTGTTTTACCTAGGGATTGATGATTCTCTTCGGTTATGTTTTTTTGATGAAGTTGCATTTATGTTGAGTTGTTAATTTCTCGCCGACTCTTGTTCATTCTAGCTTGAATCCGATTCGATTATGAATGTTCCCAAGTAGGAGATATTTTAACACCTAAGAATTTTGAAAATATATAAAGGGGATTTTTGGGCAAAAACTTTGTCTACAGGTCCAATCTTTAGACCCTAGAAGCTTCCATGGGCTACAAATTTCATTCATATAATAGAGACAACAATTTTTGAGAAAATCAAGTTCCGTTACATTGTTGACGAATGAACAAGACAGATTGTAGTTGGTTTAATGGGCCATAGGAAGGTCTCGCAAAAAGGTCCCATACTTGGTTAAGAAATTTATGTTCAAGTTTGATTTTGCAGGACGGGTCAACAAATAATAGAAGCTTCTACATGCCATGGATGTGTCTTGTCAAAATATATTCACTTTTTAAGTTCCATTACTTTTTCTACGGCTGACCAGTTTAGTTCTTTGAAAGTCATACAGACCGTAGGTCTAGTCCGACCATTATTTTACAAGGCTTTTGAATCTTTTCTCTATTTTTAAAAAATAAAAAATTAAGATGTTTTGGACTTCATTCTGAGGCCTATATATAGATTTCGGAGTCCTAAATTACCCATTCAAACAACATTCTCCTAAATACTCAAACCTAATCTAATTTATCTTTCGCAAATGATCTCATGACTAAGAAAAAAAAAGGTAAAGTTAATTAATTTTCATAAATCTTCCATTCTTCTTGGGAAATATGTATCAACGTATTTGAGTATTACCAATGGAGTCTTTATCTTCATGGGGTCCCCATGGTTTTCCTTTCACAATCTTTAATTGAATTGATTAAGTTAAGGTTCTTTTAGTTCTTCATAGGTTTCACTCAATTATGATTTATTGTTTTTATTAGGTCTTCTAATAAATTATTTAGCGTTAATATATGATAACTTGTTTGTAATATATTGACCATGCATGATCGAGATTTATTTTAAGAACCCACGATGAAATTTATCAAAACTGAAATATGAATTTATGAAGATATGTATATTCTTTTTATAAATTGTTGTAACTGATTGGATGATGCTTTGAAGGGA
Source organism: Solanum sitiens (assembly GCA_016801875.1). Classification (NCBI taxonomy): domain Eukaryota; kingdom Viridiplantae; phylum Streptophyta; class Magnoliopsida; order Solanales; family Solanaceae; genus Solanum; species Solanum sitiens. The sequence continues at coordinate 549,910 of JABWTJ010000223.1, read as the reverse complement.
AAATATCAAGGTCAATGCTGAAAGGTTTTCTAACATGAATATATGAATATGAATGTGAAAGGTGTTTCTCACATATGGATTCATATTGTTGAAAAGCTATTTCATCTATGGAGCTATTCTATATTTTGATCTTGAAAGATGTTGACTGGTAATAATTATTTCCTTTCCAATGTTCTATTGATATTTGGTTTTTATAAATTGTGTTGGAATTTACGCTAAGCACAAAGATGGCATTGAGGTGGAGATTCATTTAGGGTAGTCTCTTGTAGCAACCTCTAGTCTAATACTACGTGCTCTTGTAGGATTGTCATAAATTACCAAACTTGTTGATCCACTTTAGCAAATTGTTTAGTCGGGAATTTTTGACTCATTTAAGGCTTATTATTAAACGTATTAATGTCCTCAATTTTTATTTTGTGGTCATAACTTATGTCAATTTGTTGATATGCAACAACGACTCACGAAGTTAGCCTCGAGTTTACCAGATGAGAAAATGATGATTCAAGGATTCGGTGAATGGATCTGCAATAATGACAAAGCATGCCCAAACTTCCAGAACAATTGGATGCATAAGCTTAGACTAAAGGCGAGATGAAGTGCTACTCGTTAAATAGCCTACTCGATCAGAGATCATGACTAATTTCACTGAGTGAACTCAATGTTATGATTTTTGGAAGCATTTGGGAACGTATCAATTGAATTATTTAAAAGGAAAAAGAGTCCCACGGAGTGTATTCCCAATTTTGAGAGCTTTTACATACTTCTTACATTGTTGAATACTCTTTGAGAAGATTTGGATCTTTCATTTGAGGATTTAGTATTCTAGATTTAACTTTGGCATTGAGTATTGCAGAATGTAGAGACTATTTGGATGGATAATCTCTTTGATACTTATTTCTTACTTTCTGTTATGGTTGGCTGAAGACCCCTTCCCTTAGCGGTGTGATCATGTAATCAAATTCAAAAATTAGCTTGTAGATATTGTTAATTATTGAATTTAATGTTTTGAAATGGGTTCAATTGTATATTCATATTTTCATTTATGAACTGAAGTTACAAATTCAGTTCTAGTTTAGCTCCCTATTCTTGCTTGAGAAAGAGGTATAGAGTAGAATGAATGGTTGTAAGTTTTATTGACTTGCATCATTACTACCCATCCTGAAAAGTTGGTTAATTAAGAAATTGGATTGTTTTGTAGTGTTAAGCTTGTTGGGGTTTGAGAGAACACACTCGAGGGATGGTAGTTTATCGATGACTATTATATTCAAACCCTATCTTACCCATTGAGATTGAAAAACGTAAAGCAATTGATAAACACCCAATAAGAGAAATTATTATTCGATTGATCAGATTTCTAAGATCATCTATCTAATTTGTCAAATTCTATGTTAATTACATTTTGTTAACATTGGTTTCTAAATCCCAGTTTTATATTGGTCATTGAAACTGCGTGATTTATTTTATGTTTTGTGCCCCTTAACCTTTACAAAAGACTAGAACACATCTTTCACGCCCAGGCTACACTCGAGATACGGACACGAGACCTAGGACCACAAGTGATCCCAAGCAAACCATGTTGGAGTGATCATGAGCATACTAAAGATAATAAAATGGTGTGGAAGCTAAATCATAAATAAAATGAAAAGATGGGGAATACGCAGGTACTATAACTGAAAAGATGGGGAATACCAGGTACTATAACTGAGATAATTGAAATATTGATGAGTTTAATACAAAGAAGATATTAACTTAACTATATTTGAAATAAACCTCCAACAGACTATAAATGATGGGACATGCCTCAACTAAGTCTAGCAAAATTCAAACTAAAGGACTAAAAATACTGAAAAGAAACTCATGACTATTGTCCTGAGAGTAAGAACTCACCACTGATTATGTTGAACTAGAGATCGGGAACCGATCTAAGCGTGATATGGATGTCGAGAACCTGAATCTCCATCACGAGAAGATGTAGAACACATATCCATCAATACTTGAAAAGTAGTGAGTATGCAAGATAGAGTAAAGCTGAAATAACATATAACTGAACAAGGCTATAAAGCAATGAAATAATGTGAACATGATAAATATACAAAATGTTGAGATAAGTTAGATGTAGTGACCAATTTATGTCATGCTAAAAAAGAATACTGGATATACTGATAAAAAGGTCACTGCAATGAAATCTGAATGAACTTTGGGAGCTACTAATAACCGAAAATAAAACAGAATGAGCTAAATGTGGAGTTCACTGTATACACACCATCTAGAGGACCCAATACACCCTTCCAAAGGTATAAAGGCATGCTAGTATGATCACTAAGTTGATGCCCACAGTGGGGACTTACAACCTACGTGGCTAGTAGTTCTGTGACTTTTTTGTTATGTTGAACCCTAGTCCAGCTCGGTATTATGCTACCCCCAATGGATTAATCAATGAACACATTATGACTGTGTTTCTGTATTACTGGATATACTAGATAACTCAAACAGAACATGCAAACTGAGAATGCAACAATTAAATTGATATTGATATATTAATAATTGAGGCATGTAAAACTAATTAACTGAAATATCTGACATAGCCTATGTCATTCAAGCACTAAAGAAATACATAAGTAGGGTTCTGAAATTCATGCAATAAACTAATTATTAACATACTAATCTGATTTGGATCATTCTAATAGCTAAGAACCCAATAATTTTAACATTCAAGAAACCGTAAGTCTTGTCATGATATGGAATCAACAAACTGACTGAAAACCAAGGACCTAATGGATGAAAGAAACCCGCTAGTGAAATCCCACAAGACTGGTGATGAATTCCATGGAGAAATCATTAGATTTCGATTTTGGAACTAATGTAACATTGATGTGTTCTTTAACTAGGGTTCTTGATCTTTTTCTCCTCTCTTTCTTCTAATTTTCTATGATTTTATTAATGATTTAACTTATGTAAGTTCTAGTTATGTTATAGGATTAAATTGACTAAGACCTCATAATTTAGGGTCTAAACGCCGTAGCTTAGGGGTTAAACAAAATAGGAAAACACCAAAATACCGAGATATAAAATCTGCTAGCGACCTACGGACTGATCGACAATCCATCGATGGATCTTTGATCCATCTTGTCTGTCCGTGGATGACTTAAGAGACAAGGTTCTGAGGGACCCTACCTACGGAATGATCGACGATCCATCGATGGATCCACGATCCATCCTGTCAGTCCATCGATTACTTCATATACCAGGTTTTGAGGGTCTTGACCTATGGACTGATCGATGATCTGATGATGTATCCACGATCCGTCATGTCATTATATTGATTAACTTTAAGGATTTGATTCTGAAGGCCTCAACCTATGGATTGATCGACGATCAGTCGATGGATCCACGTTCCATTATGTTAGTCCGTGCGTCATGCCTTATAATGGTTTTTTACTGAATTTCTAGGGATGGTTGCAGATGCGAACCAGGACCACCAGCATAGATCGTGGGTCACCCTACGGTCTGTGGATTGCACCTACAATTTCTAGAAATATTCATTAAGTTTTATTTCAAATACGAGGTGTTACATTATCTTTCCCTTGGAAACATCCGTCCTCGAATGAAGACTAAACTAGGTTAAATGGAGGGACATGGTTGCAATCCCTACAACTAAATATTGAGAACTGAATTTCTGACTGACTGAGTCCAAGAACACACAATTAAGCTGAAAATGCAAGTACAAACTAAAGGAACATGATTCTAAGGCTAAATTCACGCATGAATTACTGAAAACCCTAAAAGGGACAATTATCTCAAACTGGAGTGGAATCGAAAGGAAAGAGGTGAGAATACTTGGCTTTCATGGCTGTCTCTACTTCCCAAGTAGGTACCTCTATGGACTGACTCCTCCACAAAACCTTGACTCAAGCGACTTATTTGTTTGTCAACCTTCTAACCTGACCGTCAAGGATCTCAATTGGTACATCCTCATAAGAAACACTATTTTTCACAGCCACTCTCTCTAATGGCACCACAGAGGGACCACCCACACACTTCTTCTAAAGTGAGATATAGAAGATAGGATGCACTACTGCTAATTCTGCTGGGAAGTCTAACTCATATGCAACTTTGCCAACCATTTCAAAGATCTTGTAACGGTCTACATATCTAGGACTGACTTTTCCTTTCTTGCCAAAACTAATCACCCCCTTCATAGGTGACACTTTCAAGAAAACCTAACTATCAACTTACAACTCTAGTTCCCTTCTTCTAACATCTGCTTAAGATTTCTGACGACTCTAGGCTATCTTAAGTCTATCTCTTATGCGTTGCACTTTCTCCGTAGCATAATGGACTGAATCTGGTCAAATAAAAGTTGCTTCACCAACTTCAAACCAACAAAAAAGAGATTTACATCTACGCCCATATAGTGCCTCACAAGGGGCCATCTAAATGCTTGAATGGTAGCCAATGTTGTAGGCGGACTCAAAAAGAAGAAGGTGATCATCCCAACTACCCTTGAAATTGAACACACAATTTCTCAACATATCCTCCAGGGTCTGAATGGTACGCTTTGCCTGTCCATCCGTCTGCTGATGAAATATTGTGCTATGGTTAACATACTTACCAAGACCATTCTGAAATGACTTCTTGAAATTAGAGGTAAAGTAAGGACCTCCATCAGAGATGATAGACAAAGGAACCCCATACAACCTCACAATTTCATTAATGTAAAGCTTTGCATAGTCCTCCGCTGGATCTGTAGTCTTGACCACCAAAAGCAAGAAGACTTATTTATACTATCAACTATCACTTAAACGGAGTCATGTTGTCAGCAAATACGAGGTAACCCTATGATGAAATCCATATTTATCACTTCCCACTTCAAAGTAGGAATGTTTATCTCTTGAGTCATACCCCCTTGTTTCTGATGTTCTAGCTTGACTTGCTGGCAGTTGGGGCACATACACACAAAATCTCCTATATCCCTATACATGCCATTCCACGAAAAGACATCCTGTAGATCGTTGTACATATTAGTGGCACCTAGATGAATAGAATATCTGGAATTATGGTCTTCTACAAGAATATGTTGCCTCAACTCACCCATATCAGGAAGGCACTATCTACCTTGATAGCGAAGTACGCCATCTCCCCCTCGATAGAAAACCTTCACTCTCTGATTGTTGACTGCACCCTTAAATTCAAGCAAGAATTGATCACTGTCTTGATTTTCCTTAACCTCTTCTACCAATGAACATTTTGCTCCATTTTGAACTTTACACCACTATTGGATATGCTCATACGGCGAACCCCCAAGCGAGCAAGTTTGTGAACATCCTTCACTAGTTTATTCAATTCTTCTCTCACATGGGCTACACTACCCATACACAATCTGCTAAGAGAATCTTCTACTACATTCGCGTTACAATAATGGTAATGCACACTCATATAATAATGAGAAAATTACGCGGATAAGAAAACTTATACTATTTAATTACTCATCATAGCTATAGTTTGCTATAATTACCACTCGCGACTAACATTATACATTAATTACGTGGGCTGACTTCGAGTTTGTATAATTAGTCATGTTTGTATATGTATAATTCAGTAGGATATACAAATAAATATGTATAATATACAATTGTTTAGCCTATATACATATACAATTCACCTCTCTCCCACTCTCTGCCCCCTCCCATCGCCTCTCTCCTCCCTCTCTCAATCTCGCTATCCTCTCTCCTCCCTCTCACAATCTCGTTTTCCATTTATACAAATGTATATGTATAATATACAGTTATATATAATTATATACATATACAATTCACCTCTCTCCCACTCTCTGCCCTCTCTCACTTGCCTCTCTCCTCTATCTCTCTATCTCGCTCACCTCTCTCCTCTATCTCCCAGTCTCGCTCGCCTCTCTCCTCCCTCTCCCAACCTCTCTTTCCATATATACAATTACATATGTATAATATACAATTATCTAACCAATATACATATACAATTCACCTTTCTCCCACTCTTTTCACCCTCTCTCTCGCCTCTCCCCTCTCTCTCCAATCTCTCTCTCCTCTCTCCTCAATATAACATGTAGCTACAAATTGTAATTATTAAACTATAGCTATACAGAGTAATTAATTATTTTTAAGTGGCTATATGTGAATGTTTCCCTATAATAATCCTTAAGGAACTCAAGGAATATTCTCTAGGGAAGATTTAACTCTTTCTGTGTGAACATATATTGAAGACTCTTATGGTTAGTGAACACATCAACATGAACACCATACAAGTAGTGTCTCTAGATCTTTAGTGCAAACGCCACTGCTGCAAGCTCGAGATCATGAGTTGGATAGTTCTTTTCATGAACCTTAAGCTGCCTAGAATCATAAGTTATATTCTTATCTCAGTGCATCAACACACAACCTAGGCCAACTCTGCATGCATCTCAATAGATCACATAACCATCTGAACCCTCCGGTTGAGTCAAGAAAAGAGTAGTAGTCAATCTAGTTTTCAATTATGCGAAGCTTTTCTCATAATCATCTGACCATTGAAACTTAACCATCAGCTGAGTCAACCTAGTCAAAGGTGAGGCTATGGATGAAAATCCTTTCAAGAACCTTCTGTAATAACCCGTTATATCCAAGAAAATACTAATATTTGTATTAGAGGTAGGTGTAAGCCATTAGTCCACTATTGTTACATCCGGAGAGCACCCCCTAAATGTAACCGGCGTCGTCGTCCTCGGAGAGGACTAAGATTAGCCTCTTAGCATTCATCATTACATTCTTAGGTTAAAAGTGCAGAAAATTTAAAACTTTTCATCTACAAGACTTCATAAGGTTTACATAGACCTCTCGCTTAGACATAACATATTCATAGCGAGTTTACTTAGACTCCCCGTACAAGAAGATTACATAGTCTTCTACTTCTATGTCACATATATATAAGATACACAATATAGTCTTAAAAGGGATGTCTCATATTAAGCCATCTAAACGAAGTAGAACAATATGGGCATATCCCTTACACAATCTATAAATTCCACTTAGGGCTTACAACAATATCTTGAAACAACAAGAGTGAAATGATCGTGTTTAAACTATAACAAAGAAACATAGCTAGATAAGAACAATGAATCTTCCTAGAAAACTTGAGGACATGCCCACACTTGGATGAATGATTCCAAGCCTTTTTGCAAATGGTCACAATCTCCTATACGACCGGAACCTAAAATATTGGGGAAAAGGGGAGAAATGGGGTTAGCACATCACTTGTACTATGTATGGGAACTATGCACACACAACATTGAAATCATGCTTAAAGGGGACATTTGTTCAAAAGCATTCAAAGTCACTTTGAAAAGCCTTATGCACCATTAAGAACCAATACAAGTCAATAAGCATATATTCCTTAAGTCAAGATTATGTACAACACAAGACCAACAATATCAAGTCTAGTCAAGTCAACATGCATATCAACATAATTGAGCACATAAACAAAAGAACTCTAACATCAAGTTATAACATCAACAAGCATGCATAAGAGTTCATAACATAATATCATAAGCAAGACCCTTACTCACAAACCCCCCATTAAGTCCACTAGTGCAATGACTAAGTAAGGTCCCATAACCTCACTCAACCAAGTAAACCAAATAAGACAATAAGCAATGCCTAACTTTACATACCATACCATCATGAGTAGACATCATCATACTTAGTAATAGAGACCAACAACATGTGCATAAGTGAAACCAATATCATATAGTATCATCAACATGAAAGATCAACATTTGCATATCATTTACTTTATAAGCACATAAGAACATAAGAACATCCTTCTAGGACTTCCCTTAAGGTCAACTAGTGCAATGTATAGGTAGAGTCCCATACAATTACCTAGACTAAGTCAATAGCCTCAAGTCTTCCTAGTTAGAGTTCACTTCATTACTTTATTTTACTTTCGGGAACATCTTGACTGAACTGACATAGACCACATGATCTAATATGGAATCCGATGTCATGGAACCCTACACCGAAAGAAGGTGGACTACTTGCCAAGGTAGTACCGAAACATGAACATAGCATCTATGTGTATTCACTAGCTAGTATTCCTATGGGGGCAACATAGTTCAAGAACTAGGAGATGTGTTTGGGACCCTCTTTATGTAACATGCATTATAGTCTCCACTCTCATTAGTACAATAGTGAACCTACATTCCTTACATAGTGAGGGACACTCCTCACTACTAGTTCACTCGGTGCTAAGCTAGAGTCCCTTTTGAAATGTCTTTCTTTAACAATCATAACATAGATTAGGTCATAAGAGACTAATCTTTGTATAGTCATAGTCTTTAGATTAATAGGAATTGCATGAGAATGTACTTTCATGGCACCCCTTCATTTGTGAGATTAGCACATTATCATCATCATGTCATAGTAAGGCACATAGGTAATTCATAACCAACCTTATATCATTTCATCTTAATCATAATCTCACAATTCACATAATCAAGACATTTCAATTGAATCATCATACTAACACCCACTTCATCAAATCACATGATATGCTTCAATTGAACTTCATCACCAATCACAAGCCATGATAATTGAAGTAAAGGTTAGTATCATAAAGACTTACCCAATCTCCTTCAAAGGCATCATCCAAGGTCTTACCATCAACCAACAAATTTCATCCAATAATAGGTGTAGTAACATCATTCAATAGTAATTATCACAATAACTAAGTCAATTATATCATCACTATCCAAATTAACTCCAATTCATAACCTAGGGTTAAGGGAGAAGGGTTTATCATGAATTCTTAAAGAAATAGATTCCATCCCAACAATACATGTCTCTAGGTAGTCCGTGAATGTATTAGAATAGTTAGAACAAGTCTAACAATTAATACATTCTTCAATTCCCATCAATTCACAAGCAAAATCCAAGATTTGTAAAAACTGGGGAAACGTCATGATCCACACGAAATTCCCTTAATTGGAATCAATTACTCTACATCTACACTAAATTAGTCATAGGTAATCACAATTAATCATAATAAATCATCAATTTAAAGTTTAGAAGAAAACCCATTAGTAGAAGAAAACCCTTGGAATTGGGTGATTTAGAAGTTAACTTTGAAAGGACCTCTTGGGGAAAGAAATCCCAAGAGTGAAGAATTCATACCTTAATGAAGCTTGATCCAGGAAATCCAAGTGAAATACTAGAGAAATTGGTCTTCTTCTTCAAGCTTTCTTGCTTCTTCAATGGAGTATTTAGGGAGAGAGAAAGTAGAGAGAGATGAGAGCTTTTGAGTTTTGATTTGGGGATTTGATTGGAGTGAGTAAAAATGACTTAAAAATGACTCTAAATAATTATATAGTCACCCCTTGAATTACCCAAAAGACACCTCACTTATTTGGATCATTTTGTGAAGTCAAATTGACTTCAATACAACGCTAACAAATCTGGGAAGTGGCTGCGCGTCGTGAGGGCAAATTCACATATATTCTTGAAAATCCGAGTTGAGGCAGTGGACCTCGTGGAGGGAACGCATCTCGAGGTAAATTGTTTCCCTCCTTGTGTTGGCTGCGCGACTCGAGGTGGATGCCAAATCTTGGCTGCCGCAAGCTGTTTTGGCTGCCGCAAGCTGCTTTGGTAGCTTGCTCGCCAATGTTTGGGTCCTCCTCAAGGACCCTTCGGGCAGTAATTGGGGAGTCTTCATTGGAATTTTGGACCCTTTATACTATATTTTACCTATTTAATGTCTTTTTACAAGTTTTAGACTTCATCTGACACTCCCAGACCTTCACCAAACATAGGGACGTCTACTAGTTCAATTTAGCTAGTTTTCGGACATCAAGGTTTTTCTTTGTCGTTTTGGCTCTATTAATTCCTAAATGGTTTATGAACATTATTTTAAGCCTTATAACACTGTTACTAACCTTAGACCAGCATGTGAGGCTCTATATTAGGTCTTATACTTTTAGAGTGTTACAACTACTTCTATCTTCTGTGAATCTACTCAAATCCCTTCACTAGACATAATATGACCAAGGAAAGCAACTGATTGTAATCAAAACTCACACTTGTTAAATTTTGAAAATAACTGCCGATCCTTGAGAGTTTGCAGAAAAACTCTCAAATGACTTGCATGTTCTTCCTCATTCCTAGAGTAAATGAGGATATAATAAATAAAGACAATAACGATCAAGTACAAGTACTGCTTGAACACTCTGTTCATCAAATCAATGAAAGTTGAATGAGATTTAGTTAGTACAAATGACATAACTACGAATTCATAACGACCATATCGAGTCTTGCAGACTATCTTCGGAATGTCACTATCTATGAGTCTAAGCTAATTATAACCTCATCCGAGGTCTATCTGTGAGAAATGGCTAGCACCCTGAAGTTGGTCAAACAAGTCATCAATCCTGGGGCAAGGATACTTATTCTTGATTTTGAAATTGTTCAACTACCTAAGTCAATGCACATCCTTAGAGAACCATCTTTATTCTCTACGAACAACAGTGTTGCTCCCCATGGCAAAATACTAGGTCTGATGAAGACCTTATCTAGAAGGTTTTTCAACTAATGTTTCAATTCCTGAAGCTCTCCTAGAGCCATTCGGTAAGGGGGAATATAAATAGGTCGGGTATCTCGAATGACATGAATTCCAAAATCAATTTCCCTTTTGGGAGGGACTCCGGTAAGATATTTCGGAAACACTTTTGGAAACTCATTGACTACAGGAACTGACCCGAGAGTTAGGGTTTCGTAAGTAGAATCCATGGCCCAAACAAATGATAGATATAACCGTTAGTGATCATCTTTCATGCCTAAAGGTAAGAAATGAATCGACACATAGGCGCTAAGATACTACCCTTCCACTCTAAGATTGGTTCGTCTACAAACTTAAGACGAACAATCCTAGTTCTACAATCGACTGAGGCAGAAAAGGAATATAACAAATCCATACCTAGAATGACATCAAAGTCCACCATTTCTATCTCTACAAGATTTGTTGAGGTGAACTTCTGAGAGATTGTGACAGGGGAATTTCTGTGTACTCGCCTAGCTATAACTGGGTAACCAACTTGAGTAGAGACTGAGAAAGGTTCTGATAGAGTTTCTTGACTAAACCTTAATTTGACTGCTACCTAAGGAGTTACAAAGGAGAGAGTAGCCTATGGATCTACCAATGCATAAACATCAAGGTTAAAGACTTGTAACGTACCAAAGACTACATTAAAAGAACATTCCAAATCTTGGCGAGCCTGAAGAGCATACAACATGTTCTGGCGCTGACCACCACTTATACTAGATGAGTTACCCTGCTGAGTCGGGAGAATTACTGGTTCTGCTGAAGTTATAGACTAAGCTCTACCATTATTTTCTCCTTGACCCTGTATAGAAGGACAATCCTTCAATCTGTGACTACAGTGACGACACCCAAAACATCTTTCCTTACATGCAAGGCACTCGCCCGGATGTTTCTTACCACACTTAGGGCAAGTGGAGTAAGTTTTGGTGCCATAAACACTTCCCGGAGATTTAGATATTGGTTCCCTACCCTTCTGATCATATATGTTCTTGAAGGATGGGACACTAGCTGATGAAGGGGTCGGGGTCGAAGACTTCTAGTGAAATTGCGAGCGATTTCCATTACTCGACTTCTGCTGAGAGTAGTCATAGTTCCAGTCCTAGCCTTCTTATTCTTCTTGGCTTGTTCCCTATGCTTACCACCCTCAACCTGCTGAGCATGAGTCATAAGCCTAGTGATGTTCATATCTCCCAATAACATAGCATTTATGCACTCTATTTTCACCAAATCTGACACTCATACAAGAAATTATTCATCTGAGCCCTGGAGTAACCAACCATGTGAGGAGCATACCTGGAGAGTTTGTTAAACTTTAGCCCATACTCTTGTACCGTTATGTAACCTTGCCTTAAGTTCATAAATTTCTGGGCCTTTGCTTCTCTCAACTCTATTGGGAAAAATCTGTCAATTACTGTCTCACTAAAGCAATCCCAAGTAATAGGAGCTGCATTTGTACCCCTATTCTCTTTCCATTGAGTGAACCAGATATGAGCCACATCATTTAGCTGGTATAATGCCAACTCAACCCGATCATTCCTAGTGACTTGGATCACCTCAAATATCTTCTAGATTTCATCCAAGAAATTCTGAGGATCCTCACCATTCTGCGATCCAGGAACATAGGTGGATTCTTCCTAACAAAGTCATGCACACTTGCTGCTTTTGATCCACCATTAGCATTCACATGATCTTGAACCTGATTGTTCTGCTTTTCCACACTCTAAGCTAACATCTGAAAGGTGTTCATGAACACAACATTTTAGACTTCTTGTTCTGGGACTGGAAAAGGTGTGTTTGCATTCCTAGAATTTGCATTCCTAGCGTTAGCTCTATGAGGAGACATGATCACTGAAACGTAGAATGTAGAGTTAGAATGGAATTACATCATACCTTACGCAGGATAAAAGTAACAAGAAAATGAGAATTTTCCTAAAACACTTTGTAGCCTCCTTCTAATTAGATGTCGTGCATTTAACACCTACGAAAGGGACTCTACTTAGTGTGGCTTTTTAGACATCCTAGTACACTTAAACCTAGTTCTCCGATACCAAGTTTGTCAAGCCCTGTGCAACCCCATGAGACGCGGACACGGGACCTAGGACCACAAGTGATCCTAAGCTAACCCTGTTGGTAATATCATGAGCACACTAAGGATAATAAACTGGTGCGGAAGCTAAGTCATAAATAAAATTAAAATATGGGGAATTCCCATAAAATATAACTGATATAAATGAAATACTTATGAGTTTAATAAAAAAAGGATATTAACTCAACTCTAATCTAAATCTAACTATATTTGAAATAAGCCTCTAACTGATTAGAAATTCTGGGACAAGCCCCAGCTAATTCTAGCGAATTGAAACTAAAAGACTTACAAGAATTAAAAGAAACTCATGACTATTGTCCTCGGAGAATGAGGACTCTCCATTGATTCTGCAGAAGTGGAGATCAAGACCCGATCTAAGCGTGATTTGGATGCTGAGAACTTGAACCTACTTGACGAGAAGATATAGCTCATGTATGAGTCAGTACTTGAAAGGTATTTAGCATGCAAGATAGAGTAAAGCTGAAATAACATATAAATGATCAAGGCAATAAAGCAATGAACTAATCTAAACATGATAAAGATACTAAATGCTGAGATAACTGAAATGCAATGACCAATTTATAACATGTTGAAACTAAATACTTGATATACTGATAAAAATGTTAATGCAATAGAATCTGAATGAACATTGGGAGCTACTAATAACAGAAAATAAAACCACATCCCCTAAATATGGAGTCCGAATCGTAGGTAACATCGAGAGGACTCAATATACCCTATCATAGGTATAAAGGCATGTTGGCGTGATTACTAAACTGATGCCCAAAGAGGGAACTTACAACCTACGTGGATAGTAGTTCTTGGACTATTTGGGTACTCTGAACCCTCGTCCAACTCGATATTATTCTACTCCCAATGGATTAAGTAATGAACACATTATGACTGAGTTATTGTAATAATTGATATACTGGATGCAATAATTAAATTGATTTTGTTGCATTAATAACTGAGGCATGTATAACTGATTAATTGAAATATATGATCTAGCCTGTGTAATTCAAGAACTAAAGAAATACATAGATAGGGATCTGGAATTCATGTAATATACTGATTATTAACATATGAATCTGATTTGGATATGTCTAATAGATAAGAACCCAATGATTCTAACATTTATGAAACCCTAAGTCTATTCATGATATGGGAATAAAGAAATTATTTGAAAACTAGGGACTTAATGGGTGAAAGGAACACACTAGTGAAATCCCACATGCCTGGTGATGAATTCCATAGAGAAATCTTTAGATTTAGGGGCTGGAACTAATGGAACCTTCTTGCATTCTTGAATTAGGGTTCTTGATCTTTTTCTCCGATCTTGTTTCTAATTTTCTATGTTTGATTAATAATTTCACTTAGCTGAGTTCTAGCTATGTTTCTAGGCTTAAATTGACTAAATCATTATAATTTAGGGTCTAAACAACGTAGCTTAGGGGTTAAAAGAAATAAGAAAAGTCCAAAAGAAACCCAACATAAAATCTACTGAAGCAACCTATGGACTGATTGGCGATCCGTCGATGGATCCATGATATGTCCAGTCAGTCCGTCAATGACTTCAGAGACAAGGTTCTAAGAGCCTCGACCTACAGATTGATCGATGATCTGTCGGTGGATCCACTATCCATCTTGTCTGTCCATCCATGACTTTAGAGTCTATATTCTGAGGGTCTCGACCAACATACTGTTAGTCTATTGATTTACTTTAGAGACTAGGTTTTGAAGGCATAGAACTACGAACTGATCAGCGATCCATCGGTGGATCCACGATCCATCATGTGAGTCTGTGGGTCATGCCTTAGAATGGTTTTTGAGTGAATCTTTGCGGATTGTTGCATATGCGAACAACGGACCACCAGCACGGGTCGTGGGTCAACCTACGGTCCGTGGGTGGCAACGGTGGGTTGCACCTACAACTTATGAAAATCTACGTTAATTTCTATTTTCAGATACTGGGTGTTACATATCTTTAGATCACAATTGAACTCTTAATTACCGTATCACTCCCTGTGGGATCGACCCAACCTAATTTATGAACTTATACTTGTTAGAGATTGGCTACACTTTTAATTAGAAGAAGTTTAGTTCAATGTTATAAAAAATGGTGCCGCTGTCGATAAGTGGTGCGTAGAAATATGTAATTGATGTGTTTTAGTGAGCTAATTTTTTGTAGTACAATTTTATTATTTGTTTTCTTGTTGATTCCCCAAAATCATTTGAAAACACGAGTGTTAATGGGAGCAATGCAAGTAAAACTGGTAGCAATGATGACATAGGAAATATGCATGATGAAAATATGGATCACCTGGCATGTTCAGCTGTTATTCGATTTCCCCACTATGGAAAATGTGGTGTTTCATGTGACTAGAACAATGTTGCAGCTGTGGCGATTGAAAGTTCTCTTTAAGGGACTTTCTCATGAGGACCTTTATGATCACATTCACAATATCTTGGATGTGCGTGGACCGTTTTGCTTGAATAACATCCATAAAGAGTAAATCCGACTTCAGTTGTTTCCCTTTTATCTAATGGGGGAGGGAAGGAAGTGGTTGAACGAACTACCAAGATTATATATCACTTATTGGGAGGATCAAATATAATTTTTTTAATGAAAGATTCTTCCCTCCTTCAAAGATTGTTACATTGAGGGATAATATTAAGAACTTCAAACAGATTTATGGGGAGCCCATCTATGAACTTGCTTGAGATTCTAAAACTTTCCAATCCAATGTCCTACCCATGGGTTACAAGACAATTTGCTATTGCAATATTTTTATCAAAAATATACTTTTAAGGGATCTCAAAAAATATTTCTTTGAGATCAAGCATTTTTGAATTTTTAACATTTTCTTGCTCGTTCCCCATTTTATATATATATATATATATATATATATATATATATATATAAAAATGTTTTCTTTGAGAGTGGAGTGGGGACAAATGATCAAAAGAGTAAGATATCTTATGGGGAAGATAACTGGGTGATAAAAAGTTTTACTTGGAAAATTAGAATTCAATGTTTGTGATGAAGAAAATTGATCAGAATTTTCTTATTATATAGAGAAATTAGAAGGGGTACCTACCTACCCTTGAAAATCCACACTTACTAAGTATTTAATTCATATTTAATGTTTTTATCTATTTTAAGAAGAGTAATTAGTGATAAAAGAGAAAACAATAATTTCATGTACCTTTTTGGTTAAGATTACCTACTTCTAGTTTTTTCGTCCACGCTTCACGCGACTATAAAATAAAAAACATAACTTGAAAATATTAATCATGATGACAACTTTTATTTACTATCGATTTGTACATTATTATGTCTACAAAGATGAACCTGTAATTCACTATCCACAAACTAATACCATCGATAAAAATATGTTAGTTAAAAGAATAACTAATAAATATATTAAAATTGAAACACTGCAACCATATCTTCCATTTTTTTTCTCTATTTTAAACAAAAAGATAAAAGTGAAAAAGATTAAAGGTTAGATTTTTTTAAAAAAATTTTATTCAAATTATACTCTCAATGAATGTGTTAGATATTAATAACAAAAGGATATATGAAAACTTTGAGTTTTAATAAATAATTTAAAACTTATCATAAGTTTCATATTTGTTTTAACAATAATAATCAAAATTTTTAAAACATAATGCTATGAAACAACAAGAAATTTAAAAAGAAGAGACCATCAATTTGATGAACTTTTTTCTATTATATATGCCAACAAGAAAAAGGACTAATAATGCAATATCTAATTGTACAACATGTTGTTTGGATTGTACTTTTATTTAGGCTTATTTTATTGATCATGAATAGACAAGTGTTGCACACTTATTTTTTCCAAATAGCAGCTAATGAGAGGATGCATGAATGCAGTTGTAGGTGAGTGTACGAAAGGCTTTGATAATGGTATTTTATTACGAACAAGTTTACCACGTGTAGGTACTTTGAAACCGATGTCTTGCCATTATACGGTTAACTTTTTTATTTGAATTGCCCAATTCAATCTTCTTCATAGGGTTTCTCTTAATAGATTTTACTATTTTAGTTTTGCATGTCTTTAAACTAGATTTTACACGACTTTGATGGATAGTTCCAGCTTCATAGCGTATGGTTTCTTAGTTATATATTTGGATCTATATTTTTTATGATTTTCTGTTTAAGCATTTTATTTTTTTAGTTCTGGCATTTTCAAAAGGAGTTGGGACGCTTTTCTTAGATGTTGTATCTCTATGATATTTTTTTCCATTTACTAATTTTCGTTGTTCTTAATTTGCTCACATGTAAGCACTACAATTCGACCATTTTCTAACATGTTTGTAATTTATTGTGTTTTGTGATATTTTTCTTCTGTGATGTTATTTTTGCTCATTGTATTTTTGTTTTCACATGTGTTCGACAAGATTGAAATTTACAAGGTACAACATTTACTATTACTGAGTTGTATTTGTGATCAATATACGTGTACTATTATTAAAATGATTTCCTAATGCTTATATGATTTTTTGGATTATAAGAGAATGTGAAATCAAATGGTATGACACTTATTTATTTATTTTGGATGATTTTGTGTACTAAGATATGCATTGGATGTTAATAAAGGATTATAAGAGAATGTGAAATCAAATGGTATGACACTTATTTATTTATTTTGGATGATTTTGTGTACTACGATATGCATTGGATGTTAATAAAGGTTTACTATCTTTTTAGGTTCTTGAGAATTACTTCCATAGTTAACGTACAATTTGGAGAGATTATTAAAAGATGTGACTTTGTTAGCTTCTATCCTAGTTAATAGGAGCTTGTTGGAAGTAAGTTTTTATTTCATCGGTGTAATTCTGATTCTAGAGTTTAATTTGCATTAGGTAACTTAGTAGGATATTTTAGCTTTAACTGTTTAGCAATTGTTAAGCTACAAGTACATTGGGTCCTATTTTTCTACACTTAGTCGTTTTAACACACTTGTATATAGAGAGCTTGCAGTAGTACAATAAAGTAAAACTTGCTTGATTCCTTTTTGGATATTCTCTGTCTTTATATTGAATATTTTTGTAACAGAGATATCCAGTACATAAGACAGCAATATGACTTAGGATATATGATCCTTCTAGACTATAATAACCACATGATGTAAGCCAATATCCTATGACGGAGACCTTATACAAACATGTTCAAATTGTTTTCTTCTATGTCATCCATCATTAACATAACACTGAATTCCCTCTATGTAAATGTTAAACCAAGTTATTTTCTTACTTCAAGTTGTGGCCTATTCTTATGTGTTATTTTCATGTATCATCTAATTGAGCATAGAAGCGAAAAAGTCACGTGAATTAAAATAGCAAAAATGATACACAATAAACATTAAATGAAAGCTCCCATTAGAACTTCAATTTTCCAAATATAATACGACTTGTAGTAAATTTCTCTTGTGTATTCTCCCAAAGTTCATGAATGGTAAAATGGAGGTAAGAATGTAATATGATGTCAAGTAAGGGAAAACTTCCCTGAACTCATCCAAGTTTAACTTGATTATTTGAAACTAAAATCTTATCCTTGAATAGAAATATTTATAATATTTGTGAAGGTGCAAACGTCAGCTCCCTAAAGTAGTATAGTAAGAACTCCAAGAGCCATAAAGCACTCATCCGGTTTTGAACCTTTCGCTTTTTTTTGGTTGTATTATTTTATCCTAATAATCTTGAATTATTATTTGAGTCTCAATTTTCTCAATTATATATTTTTGGAGATACATAATTTCTTTCAATATTTTTTTGTAGACAAACAAATTGAAGATAGAGGTTCTAATAGATGTAGACATGTTTTGGTTTCCTTTCTCATTTTTCATGTATGTTGATCAATTGTTTTGCATTAAACAAATTCCAAAGAAAACAACAAGTTATAAGAAACTTTTAAAAAGGCATCCAAAATCCTTCAAGAGTTATCTAATCAAGACAACACTTTGACTTAATCTATGTTAGTTATTACTTATTATGCATGATTTGTGAAGTTCAATGAGGTCATTTGTTACCTTAAGTATAAAGTTATTCACAACAGACATTTTCAAAGAACTTTTGCAAATCATAACTATTCCTTTGATTCTGCATTCTATCTGATATGTTGCCTCTATTTTTTTCAACATACAATTCATTCACTCCTTCCTTCCTTCTTTCCTCCTGTTTGTATTTTTTCAATTTGCTAGTAAAATTCGTTTCATTTCTCTTATGTAATTCATAAATTGTAATTTTCATAGTTGAATACTTTATCTCCTAAAATATTATTATCGCTCAATTATTTTTATTTTATTTACTAGCGTAAAAGATATCATTACATTAAAGTTTAAGTTATCATAGTGAAGTTGCTTATGATCAGTTATTAGAACTTCACTTATTTTTTTCTTCTTATAAGAAAATTAAGCTATATATTGCATCATAGAATAAAATTTTTTTAGCATCCTCATTTGTCTTTCTAAATAATGGTTAATCGCAAGAAATTGATGATCTGAATTATGCTTCAACAAATATAATATGCACGTTTATCGGTACTTGTGATAATGTTGCCTAGGTTGGTTAGTTTCACCATTTTAAATGCACCAAATAATCTTAGGCTCATTATCTGATGGGCACATGTAGGGGTCTCAAAAATGAACCCAAACATAGGTAACCCGCCCAACCCATCAAGAATTTTAAGGGTTGACTTCAAGATAATTTGAATTGAGTTCAATCTCAGCCCATTAAAGCCTAATCCATTTGAAGAGAATCCTCAATTGAGCCCAATTCAATCTCTGATTTCAACCTATTTTAAAATATTTTATTATGATATGTTCCTACATTTAAGGTAAGAATTAGTATCTATTTACTATCATTTAAAATTTACCTATCCATTTGTTACGTTTTTTCAAAAAAGTTCTTCATCTGAAATTTAAATTGTGATTATAAAGTTAAATATCAATATGTTAAATTATTGATATTAATTGGGTCAAATTGAGCATGTCAAGACCCGACCCACTTTATAGCCATTTGAACCCAAAGTAAACTTGGGCGGTCAAGACCCAACCCAACTTTTATTTCAACCCAATCCGCCATTTGACACACCAAGGCACATGTATCGTAGTGAATTTATAGAAATTTGTGAGATATTCTTATTTATTATCTTCTCTTTTATTCAATTGTGGTTGAAATACTACTAGAAAATTGACTTAGCTCTTACAGAATCACATACATCTAGTGAATTTGTAAAAATTTGTGAAGGATTCTTATTTATTCTCTTCTCTTTTTATTCCCTTGTGGTTGAACTATTACTAGGAAATTGACTTATAGCTATCACAAAATACCATTGCGTCCATGGTCATCACAGGTACTATAACACCTCTTTGACAACATTTTAAATATATAGTGTGCTAACATTAGCTTTTGCAGTTCTGCAATTTCTACTCTCGGGCATAAGTCGTATAATTTATGATTAGCTCAAATTATATAAATGTGTTTTATATGTAGGATTAGAGTCATCTACATTTTTTCCCTTGAATGGTACTGTAGCTGAGACATATTTTTGTTGATATTCTAGAGTTCATATAGTATAAGGACTTTTGATTGATTTCACAAGACAAATATATGACAAAATTATGTAAACAAAATTGAAAATTACATGCAACACAAATATTGACAAATAAAAGCATTGTGCTCCATGAACCTGTAATCATAAATGAAAAACAACGTGCCAATAGAAATATGTTACCTAATACTAGATATGCAAAAATATTACTAGAAAGAAAACAAATACTTCTATTGAAACAAGTAGCTATAACAATTGAATCATAAGATGAGACTCTTGCAAAATTCAAATAATACATTGCCTTCTTCAGGCGTTAAGACATGACGAAAATAAAAGTGTGCTTCCAACTTCTGATGCTTTGTTAGCTAGATTAAAGTATAAAAAGTTAAACTTCACATATGTAACCTCTACACAAAAAATATATACCTTCATAAATAGATTTACTATCATTTCTGCTACTTTCTCTTCTACCATTTCGTAGGACATTTTTTTGCGTCTACAGAAATAACTATTTGTACCTCTATCATTGAAGTGGGTATGTCACGCCCCGACCCTACACCCTTGATGTGTCCGGCACCCAATGACCATTGTTGGTCTTAAGTGGTCCCTTGTCCTGACTTACTTAACTCAGCAGAAGACTTAAATCAATGTAAAACAAGAAACATTCTCATAAAAATAACTTCAAATAGATATATTGGCGAAAATGACATTTAAGTCTAACAATAGAATATCTGAAATGCAAATAAAGAGAGACTCAAAAACTTAAACTGTCAGACTTTATATCTGTCTAAGAAGCCTCTATAATACTAAGATGGATGTTGAGACAGACCCCACAACATCAAATAAGTGAAGACTATAAAGCATTAAAAGAGTCCTCCGAAATGCAAGGAGGCTCACCACTGACTCAGAATGCTAAAAATTGATCAACGAGGCGCTGGATGCAGATTCTGGTTACCTGTGTCTGCATCATAAGATGATTCAGTCCAATTAGAATTAGTATATTGAATGTACGAGTATGCGAGTTGGAATGCTAAACAACAACTTAAGCTCGAAAAGTACAAGAAGAAACACTTATATTGGCTCTACTCAACTCGTGAAATACTGAGCTTTATATAAAGCAATAAAGACACATGCAACATATATAAAGCATGTAAAATACTGTAAACAATGCAGTTCGTTGAATAAAATGCAACAAAAAATCAACTTTACTGATATATATGAAAGTAAGATAGTTTGTGTGGAGATTCTCTAATCGACAATCACTAGTATGAGCCTAAGTGGTGATACAATGTCTTGCAAACACTGCAAAAATTGTCTTATACTTTATCGTCCCATAGAACTCCTTAACTTAGTTGATCCACTAGCTTAACCTACGTGAGCATCTAAAAAGTATGACCCATTAACACCCATGATGGCTACATGGTTTTCATGGAGACTAGAGTTAATATGAACTATCATCCCCACATCGGTGCTCAATACTACTACCAAAACATACTTTAGCTCATGCTTTTAAAATAACTTCCTTTTTTGGGTTGAGATAATTGCTCAACACTTAGCTTTAAAAAGCTCTCTTGGAATCAATGTTACCTTTTCTTGTACAAAACTCTTTTGGAAAATCTTAGTTTCCTCTTAACTTAAATTTGAAAATATTTATAAACTTTTAGGGGATAACAAACATAATGTCTAAAAATTCATAATGCCCATATCTCGTTGTAAAAGTTGTCTTTGGAATGTCGCGTTCCCTAACTTTTAACTGATGGTAGCTAGATCTCATGTCAATTTTCGAAAAACAGGTGGCACCCTGAAGTTGATCGAAAAGATCATCTATCCTTGGAAAAGTATACTTATTCTTGATGTTAACCTTATTCAATTGGCAGTAGTCTATACACATCCTAAGGGAACCGTCTTTCTTTCTTACAAACAAGATCGGAATACCCCAAGGTGAGACACTTGGTAGGATGAAACCTTTATCAACAGATCTTTCACTTTTTCTTTCAACTCTTTCAACTCTACTGGTGCCATTCTATATGGCGGAATAGAGATAGGACGAGTATCTGGAATGATGTCTATGCCGATGTCTATTTCTCTCTCAGGAGGGACTCTAGTTAGATCATCACGAACGACTTCTGGAAAATCCTTTACTATAGAAACTTATTTAAGGGAAGGTACCTCAACACTTGAGTCATTTACTCGAACTAAGTGATAGATACATCCATTTGAAACTAACTTTCTCGCCTTAAGGTATGAAATTAAATAACCCTTAGGCAATGCTGAAATACTACTCAACTCTATAAGTGGCTCATTAGGAATCTGAAACTTGATTATTTGAGTTCTACAATCTATTGACGCATAACAAGCATGAAGCTAGTCCATACTTAGAAGAACATCAAAATCTACCATGTGTAACTCCGCTAGGTCAGCCATAGTGTTCTTATGTTTGATAGAAATAGGACAATCACGATAGAATCTTTCCGCTAGAAAAGACTCTCCAACAGGTGAGAAACACTGAATGGTTCTTAAGGTTTCTCAGGACGAATGTCAAACTGAATTGCAGCATAATGAGTTACAAAAGATAAACGTGCTCTTGGTCTTGCAAGGTAAAAACATCAACAGTAAAGACTTTGATCATACCAGGGACAACATCTGAAGAATTCTCTTACTCTTGGAAGCTAGTGATTGCATAGAGGTGGTTTGCCCCTCCGCCAGTACCTGAAGTGGCTCCTCTTGGTGTAACCCTATCTGGTGGAGCAACTGATGAAGATTGGGTTTTGTTGCCTGGATTTCCACTACATGCAGGTTATTAGGGCACTCCCTCATGAAGTGACCCTCATGACCACATTTGAAGCAACCTGTCTGGCCAACATGACACTTACATGGGTTGGTTCTACCACACATAGCACATGCAGAGCCCTACTACCTCTCTATGCGACTGTTCCTTGAGACTGTGTTGGGTTTGCTATGATGTTGTGCGAATTTTGGCCCCGATCCTACACCATGGACGTGGCCGGCACTCAATGACCGTTGTTGTCTTTGAGCGGACCCTTGACCTGGCTTACTTTACTCAGCGGAAAACTTTACTCAATATAAAGCAAGAAATATTCTCATAAAAATAACTTCAAATAAATTACTTGGCCAAAATGACAAGTCTCAAAATAGAATATCTGAAATGCAAACAAAGAGAGACTAAAAAACTTAAACTGTCTTAATGTCTATTCGTCTAAGAAGCCTCCATCATACTAAGATAGATGTTGGGATAGACCTCACAACATCCTATAAGTAAAGACTAGAAAACAATAAACGAGTCCTCCAGAACGCAAGGAAGCTCAGCACTGACTCTGAGTGCTCAAACTGGATGAACGTGGTGCCGGATGTTGATCCTAGTTACCTCCGTGTGTATTAGAAGATGATGCAGGCCAACTGGCATCAATACATTAATGTACGAGTATGCGAGTTGGATGCGAAAAAACAGCTTAAGCTCCAAAAGAATAAGAAAAAACACTTACCTTGGCTTTGCTCAATTCATAAAATACTAAACTTAATATAAAACAATAATGACACGCAGTATATATAAAGCTTGTAAAATGGTGTAAACGACTCAGTTCGTTAAATAAAATGCAATAACAAACTCAACTTTACTTATATGTGAAAGTAATATAGTTTCTGTGTGAGATTCACTAACCGATAATCACCAATATAAGCTGTAACACCCCGTATCTATAATAGAATAGAAATCAGCTTTTCAGAAATCTCCAGGTCCAACCGACAGTTACCATTGACGGACCGTAGCCTGACCCACGACCCTTACTGCACATCCTTCATTTGTGACTGAAACTCCCCCAAGACGCAGCCTAGAAAATTTGACTAAGTGTCAAACGATGGACGGACCTACGGTCCGTAGGTCAGACTACGGTCCGTAGTCTGTGTCCGTCGATCAAGACCTCATTTACACACTCTCTAACAAGAACCACGATTGACCAGCACGGTTCGTGGATGGACCTACGGACCGTAGGTGGAAATTAGCAGACAGTTAGGGGGAAATTGCAGTTGGGTCAACTTCAATTGATCATAAATATTATAACAAAATTAACTAGGTGTCCCATGACCTATTAAATGATAGGTAATTCAATTAGCTTTCCATATCCACCAATTTTGCTAAAGTCAGACCTCCGAGTAAAAAATTATTCCCGTTTTAGTAAAGGTATGTCGAACAGACCCAACCTACGGACCCAAATGACGGCCCGTCGATTGAAGACGGCCCGTCAGTCCAGGTCGTCGTTTGGTCCGATAGTAATTAACTCAGGGGTCTTTTGGTCTTTTTCCCACTTTGTTTAAACCCTAAGATACGTCGTTTTGACCAAAAATCATCAGATTTTAGTCAGTTTAAGCGTAGAAACATAACTAAAACTTACCTAAGTCAAAATCATAAATCAAAACTTACAAAATTAGAAGCAAGAAAGGAGAAAAAGGTCAAGAAGCCTAGTTCAAGAACGCAACAAGGTTCCAGCAATTCCAGCCTCGAAATCTAAATATTTCTCCGTGGATTTCATCACGAGGTACGTGGGATTTCACTAGTGGGTTCCTTTCACCCATTAGTTCCCTAGTTTTCAGTCAGATTCTTGATTCCCATATCATTATTAAACCTATGGTTTCTAGAATTTCAATAGAACTTCATGAAATTCTATTCCCATATCATTATTAAACCTATGATTATCGCATGTTCCAAATCAGATTGTAAAGTTATTATTTATTTAGCTCTTGAATTATACATGCTAGGTCAGATATTTCAGTTACTTCAGATATACGTGCCTCAGTTATAAATGCATAATTACCAGATTAATTGTTGCATTCTCAGTTTGCATGTTCTGTTTTGAGATATTCAATATTTACAAAAATTCAGTCATAATATGTTAATCACTTAATTCATTGAGAGTAGATAATACCGAGTTGGACTAGGGTTCAACGTACCCAATAGTCCCAGAACTACTAGACAAGTAGGTTGTAAGTCCCCTGTGGGCATCAGTTTAGTGATCACGCCAGCATGCCTTTATACCTCTGGTAGGGTATTTTGGGTTCTCTCGATGGGGCGTATACATCAGACTCCACATTTAGCTCATGTGGTTTTATTATAGGTTATTAGTAGCTCCCATAGATCTGTCAGATTCAACTGCATTAACCATTTATCAGTATATCCAGTATTCAGTTTCAGCATGTTATAAATTGGTCATTGCATTCAGTTATCTCAGCATTCAAAATCTATATGATGTTCAGATTATATACTTGCTTTTGTTCTTGTTCAGTTATGTATTATTTCAGCTTTACTCTATCCTACATGCTCAGTACCTTCAAGTACTGACGCATACGTGCACTACATCTTATCGTGATATAGGTTCAGGTTCTTAGCATCCAGATCACGCTTAGATCGATTCCCGATCTCCACTTCAGCAGATTCACTGGTGAGTCCTCATTCTCCGATGACAATAGTCATGAGTTCATTTCAGTCTTTTAGTTATTTAGTTTCAGTTTTTGCTAGACTTAGCTGGGGCTTGTCCTAGTATTTCTAGTCAGTTAGAGGCTTATTTTAGACATAGTTAGTTTCAGCTTAATATTGATTTAATATTTACTTTGTATTAAGCTCATTGTTTTCACATATCCTAGTTATAAAATATTGGTATTCCCCATCTTCTCAGTTTAAATTATGATTTAGCTTCCGCATGCAGTTTATGATCTTTAATATGCTCATGATCATGCAAGCAGGGTTAGCTTGGGATTACTTGTGGTCCTAGGTTTCGTGTTCGTGTCTCAGCGGTAGCTCAGGGCGTGACATAAGCCGATCTGGTGATACAACATCTTGCCCACGCTTCCAGAACTATCATATATTTTGTCGTTGCATAGAACTCCTTAACTTAGTGGATCCAGTAGCTTAACTTACGTGATCATCTAAAAAGTATGACCCATTAACACCCATGATGGCTACATCGTTTTCATGGAGACTTGATATAATATGAACTCTAATCCCCATATCGGGTCTCAATACAACTCCAAAACATACTTTAGCTCATTATTTTAAAATAACATCCTTTCTTTGGGTTGAGATAATTTCTCAAGACTTACCTTTAAAAAGCTCTCTTGGAAACAGTTTTCCTTTTTATTGTTCAAATTCTTTTGGGAAATCTTAGTTTCGTCTTAATTTAAATGTGAAAACATTAATAAACATTTAGGGCATACTTAGTTCCCTTTTAACTTTTGAAAAATGAACACAACTCTTTATTTTTTACTTAGCTTGAAACTTGTGTCTTAAATCAACTATTAGGGAATACTTAGTTTCATTATATTTCTTGAAGGAATGACTTCAACCTTTACTCTTTACATTAACTTGGAACTTGAGCCTTAAAGAGAAATTAAAAAGTTTGATAAAGTCTCTTACAAACCTTTATGAACTTTGCTTTGGACTATCTTCTTAGCTTTAGACTTGACTCTTAACTTTCTTGACTTTGATCGTAACTTTCCTTGAATTGGATTATGTATTCAATGTTGTGATTTGTGTTATATGGTGATTTCTAGGTGTTTAGAAATCATTTGAAGTAACTATAATCATTGGAAAGTTTTAATATAACTTAGAAGGAGTTAACTATGCTTAACTACGAAAATTGGGCAAAAAAAGCCAACTAAGGCGCGCCACGCCAGCCTTAATTTACTGAGGCTTGGTTAAGGCACACTGGTGGCGCGCCGCACAAGGCCCAAGTGAATGAGGCCAGTTTCTAGCACACTGAAGGTACAACACGCTTTGCCTTGACCATGTGCGTGATTCAAATTTTTCAACTCATTTTCATCCCCAAACCCTCCAAACCCCACTAATTCTTTTACAAAACACTTGGGACTATTGGTAACCTCAATACCCACTTGATTCAACCTGGAAAAAACTTGAAGAAACAAGAATCAAACAACAATTGGCATCGATTAATTCAATCAATGAGAATTTAACATTTTTCTTCAAGAACTTTACCTTTTAACATGAAAATAACTCATAAGTCGCTGAATTGAAACAAATGGATGTGTGGGTGAACTAACCCAACACAAAAGATCTCACATACTTTGATATGGATCACCCCGACAAAATCCACTCGATGTTCTTGACTTTCTTGGAGAATTCTTGACTTTTCTCCCATCTCTTCTTCTTTCTCTCTTCTCCAACCCCTAAGCGTGAATTTGATTTTCCAAAACTGATTGAAGGCTTATTTTTACCCCTAATTTTACCTTTAAAATGAATTAGGAAACTAAGTGGTGAAAAGATTAGTTTCCCTTCCTTAAATCCAAATTGGGACCTTCCTAAATCCAACAGTGCACATTACTATAGGCATATCTCCCTCATATGATATAGAAATGCACAAACTTAGCGGAGTTAGGAAAATCTCGCCAAGGGCTTTCCAAGCATATCATGAAATACTTCTAAATCATCCAGATTTAGGAGTTATGGACATTAAAAAATGACCAAAACTCACTTCCTTAATTTATAAATTTTTTCCATATTTTTCCCTTTCTTTCCAAAAGTGATTATTTTTAGTTTCTTAGCTTATTCTTAGCTATTTTGAGTTAGGAGATATTACAAGGTGAGTCGAGGAAAATTGGATAACATCAACTAATTTAATAAGTTCAATGTGTCAAAATATAGCTTGACATGAATACCACTATCAACATCAAGTGGATATGGTATATCAGAAAAGTTATTAGATCTCCATTGATTACTTAAAATAGAGATATGTCTATCTTTGCTAAGGCGAGTATGCCATTTAACTTAATTTTTTATAACAATAATAAAAATTTACCATCTATAGGTAAAAAAAAAAGGGTTAGAATTGAATTTACAGAATGATAATCTATTATCAAATGTCGACTCTCCATTGTGCAACAAGATAGTGAATCTTACATTCTATTTCTATACGTCAAATTAAATAGACTATTTACTTACTTTAAAGTTGATAAAAGTTCTTAATTTTAAGGTGATAGAAATGATGGATAATTACCCTCCATAGTCGGAAATTGATATTAGAGTTATGTTTTAATTTGCAAGTTTAATTTGATACACTTCTAAAATTGGAAAGTTAAAAGTTCATTGAACTTGAACCAAGCGCCGCAATAAAATGTACATTTTCATATTGTACGATTTCTTTGGTATTAGAAACTTCTCCCCTCATGTTCCCAAATTAGCTTAATGTTCCCTATGAATTAAATAAAATCAATCAAATTATAGGTGATTACTTGTTCTATGGTGATATTTATTTAAAGTAAATTTTCTCTTCTTTGGGACATAAGTACCATCCGAATAAATATTATCACTTGAATAATTTTAAATGATAGTTTCTTGAATGAAGATAATTGAAATGAAGAAGCAGTGTCGATAAACTTAAAAAAAACTCTAATTTAATGTTTCTAGCACTCTGTTTGTTCTCAATTACTCATCAAATAGCTCTCAGTTCATATATTTAAGTTTGATCATTGACAAGGTTCAAAGAAAAGGTGACTCATTAATAAAGAATCGATGGAAAACCACAATGCTAGCAGACGGCGGGTCTCTACTTTTCTTTTCATTAATGAAACCCGCAAGTTGTTATTATTATGAACTCAAATAAAAGGACATTAAAAATTGGTGTACATCTGATAAGGATAACAACATGTTTTTTTATTGGTAACCAGAAAGAATATAATGATTTTCAACTGTTAAATTTTCAAATTTGGAAGATGATATCATAACTCGTCTATGACAAGGAGCTGTAATAAGAATTGCTATGATTATATGCTTAAAGTTCTACTTTCTTTATTAAGATAGATAGTGGACCTTTTGTTTCACTCTCTTTATTCATGGGTTTGAAAGTGTGACTACTTCATATTTTATGTTTCTCTTGACTTGAGGACTACAATTTGACTTGACATTTTATTGTATCTTGATATTAGCTCACACATATAATATGATATAAGACAAGAAACTTTTAATAAGGATGAAAATGATGGTAAAATAATTCGTTGGTTTTGGAGTTGGTGACTAATTATACTAAAAAAATGATGGTTTTAAAGAAAATAAGTACTCTTTGGTGGTAATAAGAATAACCTAATTAAGGTTGGTAAGAGGATATGTTTCAATAGAGCTGATTTCTCTTGTGCATATAAAGTGTGATACATAAAACTAGTTTTTTTTGTATAAGAACATTTGGTTAGGAAGTTGCCTTATAAAAAAATGTTTGTTTAACAAAATGCTGATCCTCATGTATTTGTAGAAAAATAATGGACAAGCGCTTTTAAAACTGTCATCTATGAAAATAAATCTTTCTTGATTGAGCCGACTAACATTTTTATAGGAAAATACGACTAATAATATGAGTTGAATAATGCATTTGTTTGTCTTTGAGAGAGTGAGTGTATTATTTTATTGCGTTATTCCTAAATTTTGATGATATTGTGTGGGCAAGGAATCATTCTTGATGTGAGGGCATTAGAATACTCTTGTTGAACTTGAATTTGCATTTGAAGCGAACATTGTGAGCATGATTTATACTTTATGATGACTAATCACAGTCTGAAACTTGTAGTGCACAATAGAACATTCCTGAAGTAAATTAAATCTCCTGTGCATTCATATTCAGTCTCATGTAGCACTATTTGTAGAAACTTTTATTGAACTTATGGATTTTATGTTTTATGTTAGGACAAGAAAATGTCTAAGTTGGGGTGATGATGAGTCGGACATTTCGACTCATTTTGGGCTTAATAATCAAATATTAGTATCCTCAATCCCTATTTTAGTCTTGTAACTGATGTAAAATGTTAATTTGCCGCATTGAAGGCAAAAGAGCAAGGCAAGGACATTATGAGGCAAAAATTAGCGAAAATGCTAAACATGTTGAAGGAAAGAAAAGTTGGTACTCGCAAAAGCCACTCGGTGACTCGCCGAACGGACCTTCAACTCACCTAAAGTTTCAGTAGGCTATCACATGGATGAAACGAACTTGGCGAGCAAACGAGTGTTTTGGCAACACATCGAACAAATCCTCGAGGACGATATTAATTGCCCTAAGTTACAAAACAACATGGTTGAAAAAGGGAAGCCAAAAAGGTGAGAAGGGGATCACCTGGCACATCTCTAACCAGGCCGGCGAACACCGACTTACTTCACTGAGTGACTCCAATGATGAATTTTTTGGAGCGTATAAATTAAATTTTCAAAAGAAGAAAAAGAGTTCCCATATGGTCCAATTTTTGGTTCTTGATATTTAATATTCAAAAACATTTTCTTTAAACTTTTTGAGTAGAGGTTTATGGTATGTTTTATGGTTTTCTCTATTTTGACAATCTCGATACTTGTAGATTGTTGCCCAACCTGATGGAAAACTTCGTTGGTAAGAATTTCATATTCTTTATTATGCTTGGATAAAACCCCATTCTTGGGGGTGTGATTATGTACTTCAATTCGTAATTATCCAATGGGGTTGTTATTTACTGAATTTATTATAAACCTAAAGTGGGTTCAATTAATAGTTTGTGTATTAATTGAGTAATTGTAGTTGCAAATGCATGTCTAGTTTAGTTGACTAAGATTATTTGAGAAAGAAGTGTTAGAGTTATATTATTAGTTGATAATGGTTTTGATTGCTTTGTTACAAATTTAGCTAGAGAAAGTGGGTCTGGATTCAATCTTGAAAATGTAGCTTCAAAAAGTAGATTTATTAAGGTTATGAGTTTTTAATATGTGTTGTGCTTATCGAGGTTCGACAAAAATCGATTGATTCGTAATAGTTGATTGAGAAATGACTATTGCACTCAAAGCCTTGCCTACCCATTTACGAAATTGGCATTTAATTAATCACACTCCCAAGAAACCCTCTCTATTTGTTTACCCTTGGTTTTAGCATTCATTATTTCGTTAGCCAAATACCCTCACCCCTTAACTTCAATTGTCAAAAACATGTCATTTACTTTATTGTTGCAAAAATGTCTACATCTACAAACAATTAGAACATCTCATTTTACTACTTAATTGAATTCTTTAACGTATCACTCCCCGTGGGATCAACCCTGACTCTTAGTTGGGTTTATCATTGTTAGCGACCGCCTACACTTAGAATTGGATTAAGTGTAGTGGAACGTTATCATTCACATTGTTTCCAATAATTGAGTTGAGGTTGATCCTAAAAAGAAATAGGCGGTTAACAATTGGCATAAAACTCTATCTCCTTCTGAGATTAGAAACTTCTTGATTCTGGCTTGTTTGTATAGAAGGTTTGTGGAAGGGTTTTCATCTATTACCTCTCCATTGATATCATTGAAATAAAAAAGGTTTAGTCCTTATAGTTAGCAAGATGTGAAAAGAATTTTAATGAGTTGAAAGATAAGGTTACCATCGCTCTGGTGTTGAGTTTATCGAGAGAGTCCGATGCTTTTTTAAATAATGCCTTTAGAATTGGATTCGATTGTGTTATTATGAAAACTAGTAAAGGTATTTCTTACACTTGAAGGAAACTTGAGATTAATGAGAAGAAAAATCATACCAATGATCATAAATAAGCGGCAAATGTTTTAGCTTAATATTTTCGAAGCATTATTCGCATGGTTTCCATGTTGATGTTCTTACTGACAACAAAAGTTTGCAATGTGTTCAATTCTCTTCTTGTTGCAGACTATCTCTCAAGAAAAAGATACAATGAAAGAAATATTAGCTATGATGACAAATCTTTGTCAAAAGATGGAGAAAATAGAAACAGAAGTACAAGTATTAAAAGAAACAGTTAGAAGTCAGCAGCATGACTCAAAAAATGCGGAGCTAAGTCAGCAGCATGACTTAAAAAATGCGGAGCTAGAAGGTGACGATGGGAAACACCTAAAAACCCAAAACAAAAAATTATATACACTTGAAGGAAGCTCAGCTACAGCAGGAAGTACATCTACACCAGGAGCATCTACAAAAAAGGAGGAAGCTAAGGTAAAATACACGAATACAAACATGAACAAATTATTTTCTAAACCATATACTCCTCAAAATACCCAAAAAGACATATTCGTACCTCCACAGATAAATACTTATAAAGCCAGCTTAGATACACAGAAACAGGAATACAACCACATCACTAGAACATATATAGAAAACATATACAAGATACAAACTTTCCTAAATCAGAATCGCAGAGCAAAAAATACAAAAAATCCAAATGAAGACTACATAACCCAATATTTACAAGGCTATAACAAGCTAATAGCACAACCCGGAACAAATCCAAACTTAGTAGCAACTTGTTACAACTATGGATTTTTAAGTACTGTATATACAATAACAGGAGACGAAGTATCCAAGATACCATAATTATATAAGGCGTTTTTACAATACAAGAGAATAACTAAAGGAACTCTATTTTATATAAAGTTCTATTCAGCTACAGCGGAAATATTATATGATGAGATCAAACCTACGATACAAGCTATAAAGATCGGATTAACGAGGGAAATGATAATCCCTGAAAAGATAGATACACAAGAAGAAATACAAAAGGTAGATATTCCAGAATTTTATGCAAACAAGCGAACTATTGGAATAGCTACTATATTAAGTGAAATAACAAAAAACTATTTGAACGAAAATGCAATCTGGAGATACTATAACAGAGACCAGACAATTATATACTTCAACTACAGAGAAATCCGAGCAGCAGATATGGAAGACTTAAGGCAGTGGATATTAAGCCTATTAAAACCAGAGCAAACACCTACAACAAGAGCAATCAGGAAAAATTTTATTTCTCCTAATTTAATGACAAGATATTGTGAAATAATGGGACAAAAATATCCCGATCATCTATGTTCAAAATGCGAAGGAGAAGATAATTATATTCCGGATGTACAGCTGGAATAATTATGTAAAAAGTTGTGTCGGCCATAAGTAAAAGTAAAAGGCCATTATTATTAAAGTATTTTGTTGTTTTGTGTCGGCCAAAGATAAGAAGGCCATATGTAAAAGTTGTGTCGGCCATAAATAAAAGAAAAAGGCCATTATTATTAAAGTATTTTGTTGTTTTGCGTCGGCCGAATGTTATAAGGCCAAGTGTAAAGTATATTGTCGGCCATTTCTATTGGCCAAGTTTGTAAAATTATTATATAAATAGAGAAAAAATAATAAATAGACAACTTATGACAAAATTAACTATATGTAAAATGTGTTATATAGAAGAATATACATGTGCATTTAAAGAATATTATTACAAAGCAAGATATGATATAAATGAAGCAAGAAATAAGACAACAATATTTTACAAAATTACCAGAACCATTTAGTACAAAAATCATTAAAGATTGGAATAATGAAGGATTAACAGATACGTTAGGAGCTAGAATAAAATTTTTAAATCAATGGTTTGTACAATTATGTGAAAACCAAAATAACCATCTTTAGAAGGTTTGCTACGGAAATATTCTGAGAGTCAGTATGCCCAGACTATGCCATCCTAAGGTTGAAACCGTTAGGCAAGAAGGCCGATTAGGGAAGTAAACAGAGTTGAGGCGCTGTTAGGGTAACTAATCAAAGAAGAAAACCGTAGTAGTGACTAGACGAGATGATTATTAAATTGTTGTTATTACATAATAAATAAGTATAATCTATGAAGAGGTTAGAAGGAATAAAATTTTACTGAAAATATGTTAAAATGACTTCTTACTTATTAGATGATGATGTTAACTACAAGATATTAATACTCTACATATTAAAAGATCTTAATACTGATATAAAAAGAATAATTTATGATAAATTAGTAACATACGAGATAATTGAAGAAACAATTCATGGTTGGGCAGAACTAATTATACCAGATGATTTTGATATAGATTATTTATATGATGATCTAGAATTATTTAGAGATCAATGATAGATTATATATATTTACAATTATGGAGGAAAACTAAAGAAGAAATAGATCTACTAGAAAAATTATTAATTGAAAATGTAAATAAATATTTAAATTTTAGAGAGGAAGAATATTTAGAATATACAGAAAACAACGCTAATGAAATACAAAGATTAAATCTAATTAAAAAAGAATATTATGAAAAAAATATTTTCTTAAAATATGAAGAATAATTCAAATAAAGAGGCTACTATAACAAAAACTAAGAAAGAAAGAAAAGTCCGAAAGACACAGAAAAAGTTGAAAAACTTATATATGGAATATGAACTATTACAACTTACTAAAAAAGAAAATGGTAAAACAGATTTTCTGATAAACATAATTTCTAAAACAGAATATAAATATGTTTGTTATCTGAAAAAACAGTATGAACAGAGAAATATATAAGCAACAATTGATAGAAAAAATAATTGAAAAAATAAAAGAATTTGAATTTAAAAAAGAAAGACTAAAAGAAAATATATTTGCAGGAGTAAGTACTAAAGTGATATTAGTACAAAGAAAGGTATTATTTAAGTTAGAAATACAAATAAATTGCCTAGAATATAAATTACAACATGATATAGGTTACAACATAAACCATAATGAATAAAGAAGAATTTGCAGTAGACGAAAAAACATATGAAAATCAAGATGCATTAATAATAAAAATAACATTTTCAAATTTAGGAAGAAGATATAAAAAAATAGGAAATAATTTGTATTTAATGTTAGAAAAAGAAACAGCAAAATTAGAAGATAGTTTAACCGCTATGATAAGAATAACAAAGGAAAATGAAGAAATAGATAAATTAAAAGAGATTGAAAAAATAAAAATACAAGCAAAACAGGAAGTACAATATATAGAAGAATTAAAAAATACAAAAATAAGTGAATTAGAAAAAGAATTAGCTAAGTTAAAATTACTATACGAAACTAAACAAAAAGAGAAACAAATAGAAAAAGAAAAAGAAAAAGAATTTGAATTGACACAAGAAATAAATAAAATGAAACAAATATTAAATGAAAACCTTGAAATAGATGAAATAAATGACTCAGATAATGAAATGGATGAATTAGATACAATGAATGAACAAAAATCAGAAACAAGTGATATAAGTGAAACATACACAGAAATTCTAGAACAAGTAAATAAGCCGAAAAAATTAGAAATAAATACAGGAGATATAAATAAACCTAGTACATCAAGAGTTAAAACCCCGGATAATAGTCCTAGGAGTAATCCTAGAAGGACAACACCAACTTATTATACAGAAAGTTATGAAAGATCAGATAGAACAAATGCGATATGGAATAGTAGACTAAATAAAAAATGGACACCTAGACCAATAATTGAACAATATAACTTTTTAGATTTAGATTGTGTTATAGATATAAAAAAAATTAATCTTACTATGGGTAGGAAATATATCTAAACGATTAATTGATAATAAAATAGCAACAAAAGAAACGCCAGGATATATAGAAAGAACATTTGTAGGAACAACAAAATTATGGATATAAAATTTACCCCTAGAAAATTTAGAAACACTTAGGAGTGATAAGAAAATAGATGGTTCTCCATCAACAACAAATATAGATATATTAGATAAATATGAATTAGCAATAAGAAATGAATTTGGTGGTATGACTACAGAAATAAAAGAACAAAATAGAGAAAAAATAATAAATAGACAACTTATGACAAAATTAACTATATGTAAAATGTGTTATATAGAAGAATATACATGTGCATTTAAAGAATATTATTACAAAGCAAGATATGATATAAATGAAGCAAAAGAAATAAGACAACAATATTTTACAAAATTACCAGAACCATTTAGTACAAAAATCATTAAAGATTGGAATAATGAAGAATTAACAGATACGTTAGGAGCTAGAATAAAATTTTTAAATCAATGGTTTGTACAATTATGTGAAAACCAAAAATAAAAAATAAAAATGGAGAAAGTACTAATAAAAAATTTAGCATGTTGTAAAGATAAAACAGCACCACAGTTTGGTTGTACAGATAAATATTATAAAAGACCTAGACGATACAACAAGTATAGAAAAACCAAAACTAGATATAAATACAAAAAACCAAGACAAAGATATTATGTAAAAAATTATAAAATAAAAAGACCTTATAGACCAAAAAGAAAACTATCAGATTGTACTTGTTATAATTGTGGAAAGTTAGGACATTTAGCTAGAAATTGTAAGTTACCTAAAAATCCAAGAGGAAAACAAATAGCAGAAGTAATTATAGATAATGAAGAATATATGCAGATAGATTACATAGACTATGAATAAAGTGAAAATGATAGTATATATGAAGTATCAGACATAGAACCTGAATTAGAAAATGAAATAGAAATTGATCTAGATAATGATGAAATAAACGAAGAAATCTAATGTCTGAAGAGGACATAAAAATAATATCTAAAGAACAATATCAAAATGAAGAATCAGCAGAACAAAAAATTATATTTGATAATACAATTTTTGAACAAATAAAAGGAAAAGAATTAGATTTAAGTGTTGAAAAAGTACTTGAAATACCAACAATAAGAAATTGGTTTAAAAGACAAAAAGATGAATATTATGTAGTTAGTCAAAAAGAACACATTGTAGATTGTAAATATACAAAAGGAAAAGCACAAATACCTATATTAAATAAGAGAATAATAAATAAAGAAATACAAGATATAAAAGCTAAAACACCCATAAAGTATGTACACCTAGGAGGAACAGAAATATTGATAAAAGCTTGTTTTAGAGAAGGAATAGATACACCTATTGAAATATATTTAGCAGATGATAGAATTATACATCCTATAGAAAAAAGTGTAATTAGTGCAGTAAGAGGAAATTTAATATACCAAAAATTTAAATTTATAATAAGTGCTAACTACTCAGTAGCTTTAACAGATAGAAACATAGATAAATCATTAGTTTTATATTGGAAAATGTCTGGAATAGAACTAGCACCAGGCAGTAAAATATTTACAGCAAGATGTAAAAACCTATATATACTAACAACAAAACATAAAGTAACGGCAAGAAATAAAATTGATAGAATAAAAACAGAAAATCCTTTTGAAAGAATAATTACTATAATAGATAATAATGATTATAGCTATAAAGAAATTGACATAGAAGAAGATTTAGAAATTGTAAAAGAAAGATTGAGTACTTCAAGTATACCAAATGCATTAACTAGAACTACCTCATCAAGAGCAAGCACATCCAAAAAGAATTATGAAGTTTCGAAAAACTTATTAAATATAGAAGCAACAACATTACACCATTATTTTATAACAGGAATGATAGATCAAAGAAAATATAAGATTTTAATAAATACAGGACAAGAAGAGAATTATATAACAAGAGAACTAGTATTAGAAACAGAAATTATAAAAACAGGACACTTATGCCCTGGATTACCTAGTGCGATAGTAAACACAAGTGAAGAAATAACAGAAAAAGAAATAATTATAGGAGGAATACCAATAGTAATATCATTTAAAATATACCAAGGAAACCAAAATATTACTTTAGGAATAAAATGGTTAGAACAGGTTAAACCATATAGTATAGAAAATGAACAAGTAATAATAACTTACCAAAATAAGAAAATAATTATTAAAAGAACAAAATGAATAATGAAAATATATATACTTGCAAAAATTATTGTAGAAGGATATCACAACAGATATTATACCCCTATGATAGATACAGGAGCAGAAGCAAATATATGTAAATATAATTGTTTACCCGAAGATAAATGGGAAAAATTAAAAACACCTATGGTAGTGACAGGATTTAATAATGAAGGTAGTATGATTACATATAAAGCAAGAAATATAAAAATACAAATATGGGATAAAATATTGACAATAGAAGAGATGTACAATTTCGAATTTACAACAAAAGATATGTTATTAGGAATGCCATTTTTAGAAAGATTGTACCCTCATATTATAACAAAAACACATTGGTGGTTTACTATGCCATGTGGGAATAAAATAGGAGCAAAAAGAGTAAATAATAAACAAAGAAACCCATAGAATGGATGAAAGGAAGTGAAAGAATAAACCAGAAAATGGAAAATATAAGTAAAAACCAAATAGCACAATTAGAAATTATAATATTTACAATAGATAAGGTTAAAATAATTAATGAACAATTAGAATTATTATATAGTGAAAATCCATTACAAGGATGGGAAAAGCATAAGATAAAAGTAAAGATTGAATTAATAGATGAAAATAGTATAATAACACAAAAACCATTAAAATATAATTTTGATGATTTAAAAGAATTTAAAATGCATATAGATGAATTATTGAAGAATAATTATATACAGGAAAGTAATAGTAAACATACAAGTCCAGCATTTATAGTTAATAAACATAGTGAACAAAACCGAGGTAAAAGTAGAATGGTTATAGATTATCGCAACTTAAATGCTAAAACTAAAACATATAATTACCCAATACCAAATAAAATACTAAAAATAAGACAGATACAAGGAAATAACTATTTCAGTAAATTTGATTGTAAATCAGGATTTTATCACTTGAAACTAGAAGAAGAATCTAAACAGCTAACAACATTTACAGTACCACAAGGATTTTATGAATGGAATGTTCTACCATTTGGATATAAAAATGCACCAGGTAGATATCAACATTTTATGGATAATTATTTTAATCAATTAGAAAATTGCATTGTCTATATAGATGATATATTATTATTTTCAAAAACACAAGATGAACATATTAAGTTATTAGAAAAATTCATACATATAATTAAACATTCTGGTATAAGCCTAAGTAAAAAGAAAGCAGAAATTATGAAACCTCAGATAGAATTTCTAGGAATACAAATAGATAAAAATGGAATAAAGATGAAACCCACATAGTACAAAAAATAATCACCCTTGATGAAAATATAGATACAAAGAAGAAATTACAATCCTTCTTAGGATTAGTAAACCAAGTAAGAGAATATATACCAAAATTAGCAGAACATTTAAAACCATTACATAAAAAGCTTAAGAAAGATATAGAATATCATTTTGATAATAAAGATAAAGAACATATAAGACATATTAAAAACTTATGTAAAACATTACCAAAACTATATTTTCCCGATGAAAATAAATCATTTACTTATATTGTAGAAACAGATTCAAGTAATCATAGTTATGGAGGAGTTTTAAAATATAAATATGACAAAGAAAAAATAGAACATCACTGCAGATACTATTCAGGATCTTATACAGAAGCACAAATAAAATGGGAAATAAATAGAAAAGAATTGTTTGCATTATATAAATGTTTATTAGCATTTGAACCATATATTGTTTACAACAAATTTATTGTAAGAACAGATAATACACAGGTAAAGTGGTGGATAACTAAAAAGGTACAAGATTCAGTTACAACAAAAGAAATAAGAAGATTAGTATTAACTATATTAAATTTTACATTTACAATTGAGAAAATTAAAACTGACAAGAATCTTGTTGCAGACTATCTCTCAAGAAAAAGATACAATGAAAGAAATATTAGCTATGATGACAAATCTTTGTCAAAAGATGGAGAAAATAGAAACAGAAGTACAAGTATTAAAAGAAACAGTTAGAAGCCAGCAGCATGACTCAAAAAATGCGGAGCTAAGTCAGCAGCATGACTTAAAAAATGCGGAGCTAGAAGGTGACGATGGGAAACACCTAAAAACCCAAAACAAAAAATTATATACACTTGAAGGAAGCTCAGCTACAGCAGGAAGTACATCTACACCAGGAGCATCTACAAAAAAGGAGGAAGCTAAGGTAAAATACACGAATACAAACATGAACAAATTATTTTCTAAACCATATACTCCTCAAAATACCCTAAAAGACATATTCGTACCACCACAGATAAATACTTATAAAGCCAGCTTAGATACACAGAAACAGGCATACAACCACATCACTAGAACATATATAGAAAACATATACAAGATACAAACTTTCCTAAATCAGAATCGCAGAGCAAAAAATACAAAAAATCCAAATGAAGACTACATAACCAATATTTACAAGGCTATAACAAGCTAATAGCACAACCCGGAACAAATCCAAACTTAGTAGCAACTTGCTACAACTATGGATTATTAAGTACTGTATATACAATAACAGGAGACAAAGTATCCAAGATACCAGAATTATATAAGGCGTTTTTACAATACAAGAGAATAACTAAAGGAACTCTATTTTATATAAAGTTCTATTCAGCTACAGCGGAAATATTATATGATGAGATCAAACCTACGATACAAGCTATAAAGATCGGATTAACGAGGGAAATGATAATCCCTGAAAAGATAGATACACAAGAAGAAATACAAAAGGTAGATATTCCAGAATTTTATGCAAACAAGCGAACTATTGGAATAGCTACTATATTAAGTGAAATAACAAACAACTATTTGAACGAAAATGCAATCTGGAGCTACTATAACAGAGACCAGACAATTATATACTTCAACTGCAGAGAAATCCGAGCAGCAGATATGGAAGACTTAAGGCAGTGGATATTAAGCCTATTAAAACCAGAGCAAACACCTACAACAAGAGCAATCAGGAAAAATTTTATTTCTCCTAATTTAATGACAAGATATTGTAAAATAATGGGACAAAAATATCCCGATCATCTATGTTCAAAATGCGAAGGAGAAGATAATTATATTCCGGATGTACAGCTGGAATAATTATGTAAAAAGTTGTGTCGGCCATAAGTAAAAGTAAAAGGCCATTATTATTAAAGTATTTTGTTGTTTTGTGTCGGCCAAAGATAAGAAGGCCATATGTAAAAGTTGTGTCGGCCATAAATAAAAGAAAAAGGCCATTATTATTAAAGTATTTTGTTGTTTTGCGTCGGCCGAATGTTATAAGGCCAAGTGTAAAGTATATTGTCGGCCATTTCTATTGGCCAAGTTTGTAAAATTATTATATAAATAGAGAAAAAATAATAAATAGACAACTTATGACAAAATTAACTATATGTAAAATGTGTTATATAGAAGAATATACATGTGCATTTAAAGAATATTATTACAAAGCAAGATATGATATAAATGAAGCAAGAAATAAGACAACAATATTTTACAAAATTACCAGAACCATTTAGTACAAAAATCATTAAAGATTGGAATAATGAAGGATTAACAGATACGTTAGGAGCTAGAATAAAATTTTTAAATCAATGGTTTGTACAATTATGTGAAAACCAAAATAACCATCTTTAGAAGGTTTGCTACGGAAATATTCTGAGAGTCAGTATGCCCAGACTATGCCATCCTAAGGTTGAAACCGTTAGGCAAGAAGGCCGATTAGGGAAGTAAACAGAGTTGAGGCGCTGTTAGGGTAACTAATCAAAGAAGAAAACCGTAGTAGTGACTAGACGAGATGATTATTAAATTGTTGTTATTACATAATAAATAAGTATAATCTATGAAGAGGTTAGAAGGAATAAAATTTTACTGAAAATATGTTAAAATGACTTCTTACTTATTAGATGATGATGTTAACTACAAGATATTAATACTCTACATATTAAAAGATCTTATACTGATATAAAAAGAATAATTTATGATAAATTAGTAACATACGAGATAATTGAAGAAACAATTCATGGTTGGGCAGAACTAATTATACCAGATGATTTTGATATAGATTATTTATATGATGATCTAGAATTATTTAGAGATCAATGATAGATTATATATATTTACAATTATGGAGGAAAACTAAAGAAGAAATAGATCTACTAGAAAAATTATTAATTGAAAATGTAAATAAATATTTAAATTTTAGAGAGGAAGAATATTTAGAATATACAGAAAACAACGCTAATGAAATACAAAGATTAAATCTAATTAAAAAAGAATATTATGAAAAAATATTTTCTTAAAACATGAAGAATAATTCAAATAAAGAGGCTACTATAACAAAAACTAAGAAAGAAAGAAAAGTCCGAAAGACACAGAAAAAGTTGAAAAACTTATATATGGAATATGAACTATTACAACTTACTAAAAAAGAAAATGGTAAAACAGATTTTCTGATAAACATAATTTCTAAAACAGAATATAAATATGTTTGTTATCTGAAAAAACAGTATGAACAGAGAAATATATAAGCAACAATTGATAGAAAAAATAATTGAAAAAATAAAAGAATTTGAATTTAAAAAAGAAAGACTAAAAGAAAATATATTTGCAGGAGTAAGTACTAAAGTGATATTAGTACAAAGAAAGGTATTATTTAAGTTAGAAATACAAATAAATTGCCTAGAATATAAATTACAACATGATATAGGTTACAACATAAACCATAATGAATAAAGAAGAATTTGCAGTAGACGAAAAAACATATGAAAATCAAGATGCATTAATAATAAAAATAACATTTTCAAATTTAGGAAGAAGATATAAAAAAATAGGAAATAATTTGTATTTAATGTTAGAAAAAGAAACAGCAAAATTAGAAGATAGTTTAACCGCTATGATAAGAATAACAAAGGAAAATGAAGAAATAGATAAATTAAAAGAGATTGAAAAAATAAAAATACAAGCAAAACAGGAAGTACAACATATAGAAGAATTAAAAAATACAAAAATAAGTGAATTAGAAAAAAAATTAGCTAAGTTAAAATTACTATACGAAACTAAACAAAAAGAGAAACAAATAGAAAAAGAAAAAGAAAAAGAATTTGAATT
Source organism: Solanum sitiens (assembly GCA_016801875.1). Classification (NCBI taxonomy): domain Eukaryota; kingdom Viridiplantae; phylum Streptophyta; class Magnoliopsida; order Solanales; family Solanaceae; genus Solanum; species Solanum sitiens. The sequence goes on along the minus strand of JABWTJ010000223.1, from coordinate 506,946 downwards.
GACACAAGAAATAAATAAAATGAAACAAATATTAAATGAAAACCTTGAAATAGATGAAATAAATGACTCAGATAATGAAATGGATGAATTAGATACAATGAATGAACAAAAATCAGAAACAAGTGATATAAGTGAAACATACACAGAAATTCTAGAACAAGTAAATAAGCCGAAAAAATTAGAAATAAATACAGGAGATATAAATAAACCTAGTACATCAAGAGTTAAAACCCCGGATAATAGTCCTAGGAGTAATCCTAGAAGGACAACACCAACTTATTATACAGAAAGTTATGAAAGATCAGATAGAACAAATGCGATATGGAATAGTAGACTAAATAAAAAATGGACACCTAGACCAATAATTGAACAATATAACTTTTTAGATTTAGATTGTGTTATAGATATAAAAAAAATTAATCTTACTATGGGTAGGAAATATATCTAAACGATTAATTGATAATAAAATAGCAACAAAAGAAACGCCAGGATATATAGAAAGAACATTTGTAGGAACAACAAAATTATGGATATAAAATTTACCCCTAGAAAATTTAGAAACACTTAGGAGTGATAAGAAAATAGATGGTTCTCCATCAACAACAAATATAGATATATTAGATAATTAGCAATAAGAAATGAATTTGGTGGTATGACTACAGAAATAAAAGAACAAAATAGAGAAAAAATAATAAATAGACAACTTATGACAAAATTAACTATATGTAAAATGTGTTATATAGAAGAATATACATGTGCATTTAAAGAATATTATTACAAAGCAAGATATGATATAAATGAAGCAAAAGAAATAAGACAACAATATTTTACAAAATTACCAGAACCATTTAGTACAAAAATCATTAAAGATTGGAATAATGAAGAATTAACAGATACGTTAGGAGCTAGAATAAAATTTTTAAATCAATGGTTTGTACAATTATGTGAAAACCAAAAATAAAAAATAAAAATGGAGAAAGTACTAATAAAAAATTTAGCATGTTGTAAAGATAAAACAGCACCACAGTTTGGTTGTACAGATAAATATTATAAAAGACCTAGACGATACAACAAGTATAGAAAAACCAAAACTAGATATAACTACAAAAAACCAAGACAAAGATATTATGTAAAAAATTATAAAATAAAAAGACCTTATAGACCAAAAAGAAAACTATCAGATTGTACTTGTTATAATTGTGGAAAGTTAGGACATTTAGCTAGAAATTGTAAGTTACCTAAAAATCCAAGAGGAAAACAAATAGCAGAAGTAATTATAGATAATGAAGAATATATGCAGATAGATTACATAGACTATGAATAAAGTGAAAATGATAGTATATATGAAGTATCAGACATAGAACCTGAATTAGAAAATGAAATAGAAATTGATCTAGATAATGATGAAATAAACGAAGAAATCTAATGTCTGAAGAGGACATAAAAATAATATCTAAAGAACAATATCAAAATGAAGAATCAGCAGAACAAAAAATTATATTTGATAATACAATTTTTGAACAAATAAAAGGAAAAGAATTAGATTTAAGTGTTGAAAAAGTACTTGAAATACCAACAATAAGAAATTGGTTTAAAAGACAAAAAGATGAATATTATGTAGTTAGTCAAAAAGAACACATTGTAGATTGTAAATATACAAAAGGAAAAGCACAAATACCTATATTAAATAAGAGAATAATAAATAAAGAAATACAAGATATAAAAGCTAAAACACCCATAAAGTATGTACACCTAGGAGGAACAGAAATATTGATAAAAGCTTGTTTTAGAGAAGGAATAGATACACCTATTGAAATATATTTAGCAGATGATAGAATTATACATCCTATAGAAAAAAGTGTAATTAGTGCAGTAAGAGGAAATTTAATATACCAAAAATTTAAATTTATAATAAGTGCTAACTACTCAGTAGCTTTAACAGATAGAAACATAGATAAATCATTAGTTTTATATTGGAAAATGTCTGGAATAGAACTAGCACCAGGCAGTAAAATATTTACAGCAAGATGTAAAAACCTATATATACTAACAACAAAACATAAAGTAACGGCAAGAAATAAAATTGATAGAATAAAAACAGAAAATCCTTTTGAAAGAATAATTACTATAATAGATAATAATGATTATAGCTATAAAGAAATTGACATAGAAGAAGATTTAGAAATTGTAAAAGAAAGATTGAGTACTTCAAGTATACCAAATGCATTAACTAGAACTACCTCATCAAGAGCAAGCACATCCAAAAAGAATTATGAAGTTTCGAAAAACTTATTAAATATAGAAGCAACAACATTACACCATTATTTTATAACAGGAATGATAGATCAAAGAAAATATAAGATTTTAATAAATACAGGACAAGAAGAGAATTATATAACAAGAGAACTAGTATTAGAAACAGAAATTATAAAAACAGGACACTTATGCCCTGGATTACCTAGTGCGATAGTAAACACAAGTGAAGAAATAACAGAAAAAGAAATAATTATAGGAGGAATACCAATAGTAATATCATTTAAAATATACCAAGGAAACCAAAATATTACTTTAGGAATAAAATGGTTAGAACAGGTTAAACCATATAGTATAGAAAATGAACAAGTAATAATAACTTACCAAAATAAGAAAATAATTATTAAAAGAACAAAATGAATAATGAAAATATATATACTTGCAAAAATTATTGTAGAAGGATATCACAACAGATATTATACCCCTATGATAGATACAGGAGCAGAAGCAAATATATGTAAATATAATTGTTTACCCGAAGATAAATGGGAAAAATTAAAAACACCTGTGGTAGTGACAGGATTTAATAATGAAGGTAGTATGATTACATATAAAGCAAGAAATATAAAAATACAAATATGGGATAAAATATTGACAATAGAAGAGATGTACAATTTCGAATTTACAACAAAAGATATGTTATTAGGAATGCCATTTTTAGAAAGATTGTACCCTCATATTATAACAAAAACACATTGGTGGTTTACTACGCCATGTGGGAATAAAATAGGAGCAAAAAGAGTAAATAATAAACAAAGAAACCCATAGAATGGATGAAAGGAAGTGAAAGAATAAACCAGAAAATGGAAAATATAAGTAAAAACCAAATAGCACAATTAGAAATTATAATATTTACAATAGATAAGGTTAAAATAATTAATGAACAATTAGAATTATTATATAGTGAAAATCCATTACAAGGATGGGAAAAGCATAAGATAAAAGTAAAGATTGAATTAATAGATGAAAATAGTATAATAACACAAAAACCATTAAAATATAATTTTGATGATTTAAAAGAATTTAAAATGCATATAGATGAATTATTGAAGAATAATTATATACAGGAAAGTAATAGTAAACATACAAGTCCAGCATTTATAGTTAATAAACATAGTGAACAAAACCGAGGTAAAAGTAGAATGGTTATAGATTATCGCAACTTAAATGCTAAAACTAAAACATATAATTACCCAATACCAAATAAAATACTAAAAATAAGACAGATACAAGGAAATAACTATTTCAGTAAATTTGATTGTAAATCAGGATTTTATCACTTGAAACTAGAAGAAGAATCTAAACAGCTAACAACATTTACAGTACCACAAGGATTTTATGAATGGAATGTTCTACCATTTGGATATAAAAATGCACCAGGTAGATATCAACATTTTATGGATAATTATTTTAATCAATTAGAAAATTGCATTGTCTATATAGATGATATATTATTATTTTCAAAAACACAAGATGAACATATTAAGTTATTAGAAAAATTCATACATATAATTAAACATTCTGGTATAAGCCTAAGTAAAAAGAAAGCAGAAATTATGAAACCTCAGATAGAATTTCTAGGAATACAAATAGATAAAAATGGAATAAAGATGAAACCCACATAGTACAAAAAATAATCACCCTTGATGAAAATATAGATACAAAGAAGAAATTACAATCCTTCTTAGGATTAGTAAACCAAGTAAGAGAATATATACCAAAATTAGCAGAACATTTAAAACCATTACATAAAAAGCTTAAGAAAGATATAGAATATCATTTTGATAATAAAGATAAAGAACATATAAGACATATTAAAAACTTATGTAAAACATTACCAAAACTATATTTTCCCGATGAAAATAAATCATTTACTTATATTGTAGAAACAGATTCAAGTAATCATAGTTATGTAGGAGTTTTAAAATATAAATATGACAAAGAAAAAATAGAACATCACTGCAGATACTATTCAGGATCTTATACAGAAGCACAAATAAAATGGGAAATAAATAGAAAAGAATTGTTTGCATTATATAAATGTTTATTAGCATTTGAACCATATATTGTTTACAACAAATTTATTGTAAGAACAGATAATACACAGGTAAAGTGGTGGATAACTAAAAAGGTACAAGATTCAGTTACAACAAAAGAAATAAGAAGATTAGTATTAACTATATTAAATTTTACATTTACAATTGAGAAAATTAAAACTGACAAGAATCTTGTTGCAGACTATCTCTCAAGAAAAAGATACAATGAAAGAAATATTAGCTATGATGACAAATCTTTGTCAAAAGATGGAGAAAATAGAAACAGAAGTACAAGTATTAAAAGAAACAGTTAGAAGCCAGCAGCATGACTCAAAAAATGCGGAGCTAAGTCAGCAGCATGACTTAAAAAATGCGGAGCTAGAAGGTGACGATGGGAAACACCTAAAAACCCAAAACAAAAAATTATATACACTTGAAGGAAGCTCAGCTACAGCAGGAAGTACATCTACACCAGGAGCATCTACAAAAAAGGAGGAAGCTAAGGTAAAATACACGAATACAAACATGAACAAATTATTTTCTAAACCATATACTCCTCAAAATACCCTAAAAGACATATTCGTACCACCACAGATAAATACTTATAAAGCCAGCTTAGATACACAGAAACAGGCATACAACCACATCACTAGAACATATATAGAAAACATATACAAGATACAAACTTTCCTAAATCAGAATCGCAGAGCAAAAAATACAAAAAATCCAAATGAAGACTACATAACCAATATTTACAAGGCTATAACAAGCTAATAGCACAACCCGGAACAAATCCAAACTTAGTAGCAACTTGCTACAACTATGGATTATTAAGTACTGTATATACAATAACAGGAGACAAAGTATCCAAGATACCAGAATTATATAAGGCGTTTTTACAATACAAGAGAATAACTAAAGGAACTCTATTTTATATAAAGTTCTATTCAGCTACAGCGGAAATATTATATGATGAGATCAAACCTACGATACAAGCTATAAAGATCGGATTAACGAGGGAAATGATAATCCCTGAAAAGATAGATACACAAGAAGAAATACAAAAGGTAGATATTCCAGAATTTTATGCAAACAAGCGAACTATTGGAATAGCTACTATATTAAGTGAAATAACAAACAACTATTTGAACGAAAATGCAATCTGGAGCTACTATAACAGAGACCAGACAATTATATACTTCAACTGCAGAGAAATCCGAGCAGCAGATATGGAAGACTTAAGGCAGTGGATATTAAGCCTATTAAAACCAGAGCAAACACCTACAACAAGAGCAATCAGGAAAAATTTTATTTCTCCTAATTTAATGACAAGATATTGTAAAATAATGGGACAAAAATATCCCGATCATCTATGTTCAAAATGCGAAGGAGAAGATAATTATATTCCGGATGTACAGCTGGAATAATTATGTAAAAAGTTGTGTCGGCCATAAGTAAAAGTAAAAGGCCATTATTATTAAAGTATTTTGTTGTTTTGTGTCGGCCAAAGATAAGAAGGCCATATGTAAAAGTTGTGTCGGCCATAAATAAAAGAAAAAGGCCATTATTATTAAAGTATTTTGTTGTTTTGCGTCGGCCGAATGTTATAAGGCCAAGTGTAAAGTATATTGTCGGCCATTTCTATTGGCCAAGTTTGTAAAATTATTATATAAATAGAGAAAAAATAATAAATAGACAACTTATGACAAAATTAACTATATGTAAAATGTGTTATATAGAAGAATATACATGTGCATTTAAAGAATATTATTACAAAGCAAGATATGATATAAATGAAGCAAGAAATAAGACAACAATATTTTACAAAATTACCAGAACCATTTAGTACAAAAATCATTAAAGATTGGAATAATGAAGGATTAACAGATACGTTAGGAGCTAGAATAAAATTTTTAAATCAATGGTTTGTACAATTATGTGAAAACCAAAATAACCATCTTTAGAAGGTTTGCTACGGAAATATTCTGAGAGTCAGTATGCCCAGACTATGCCATCCTAAGGTTGAAACCGTTAGGCAAGAAGGCCGATTAGGGAAGTAAACAGAGTTGAGGCGCTGTTAGGGTAACTAATCAAAGAAGAAAACCGTAGTAGTGACTAGACGAGATGATTATTAAATTGTTGTTATTACATAATAAATAAGTATAATCTATGAAGAGGTTAGAAGGAATAAAATTTTACTGAAAATATGTTAAAATGACTTCTTACTTATTAGATAATGATGTTAACTACAAGATATTAATACTCTACATATTAAAAGATCTTATACTGATATAAAAAGAATAATTTATGATAAATTAGTAACATACGAGATAATTGAAGAAACAATTCATGGTTGGGCAGAACTAATTATACCAGATGATTTTGATATAGATTATTTATATGATGATCTAGAATTATTTAGAGATCAATGATAGATTATATATATTTACAATTATGGAGGAAAACTAAAGAAGAAATAGATCTACTAGAAAAATTATTAATTGAAAATGTAAATAAATATTTAAATTTTAGAGAGGAAGAATATTTAGAATATACAGAAAACAACGCTAATGAAATACAAAGATTAAATCTAATTAAAAAAGAATATTATGAAAAAATATTTTCTTAAAACATGAAGAATAATTCAAATAAAGAGGCTACTGTAACGACCTGCTTAGTCGTTTTGAGCAGCAGATTTTATTTCTGGAAAACTGTCTGAGACGACGTATCCAACGACGGACCGTCATGGGCGCGACGGACCGTCGAGGGTGTCTCGTTCCAAACACTTGGAATTCTTATATTTGAGTGCTGAAATCGACTCTCTGAACTCTGTGACGGACCTGCAGGACGGACCGTCACAGACATGACTGGACCTTAGTAAGGTTTCCGGTTTCAAGAAACACTTCAACGCTTGAGAATTGGGTACTGAGACGCCAATTCTCTGAAGTCTGTGACGGACCTGCAGGACGGACCATCACAGACATGACGGACCGTTGTGAGGTTCCGTTTCAAAACACTTCAACTCTTGAGAATTGGGTACTGAGAGCAATTCTCTGAAGTCTGTGACGGACCTGCAGGACGGACCGTTGTGAGGTTCCGTTTTAAAACACTTCAACTCTTGAGAATTGGGTACTGAGAGCAATTCTCTGTCCGTCGTGACGGAAGTGCAGGACGGACCGTCGTAGGCACGACGGACCGTCACAGGTTGCGTAATCCCAGTCTGGGTCAAATTTCTGGGTAAGTTTTAAAGGGGAGTTTTGGACTATTCTTGCTATAATTATAAATTTTAGTGGGTCAATGTTAATAACTAAAATCCTTGGGGGTGTAAAGGAGATGACCTTGAGTTATTTAGTGGGTGGTTTCCTCATCTTTCATACCTAATTATATGCCAAATTGGGGAAAAGAGAGAGAGTTTGGGAGAAGAAAAATAGAGAGAACAAGGAGAAGAGAGGAACGATCTATAGAGAGAGACAACCAAGAGGAACCAAGAAGCTTGAGAGATTGCTTGTTTGATCAAGGATCCTTGGTGAAGGTAGGTTATGGTTGATACTATTTGTAGTAAACTCTTAATAGTGAATGATATGTATTGGTAGTATTGTAAACCCTTCTATATGCTTAATCTTATGCTTTCATGAATGTGATTATGTGTTTGTGATAAAATAAGCTTAATGAAGCTTTGAATCCAAAATCTTGAAGAAACCCTAATTCACCTTGTTATTGATGATGCCTTGGTATAAAAGAAGGCTTGATGAA
>JABWTJ010000223.1:484713-498466 GCA_016801875.1 Solanum sitiens | reverse complement strand
TCGGGTGTCACGAACCGACACGTAGAATTAGGGGATCAGAGTGTCACGTTCCGACACATAGTATTAGGGGATCGGGTGTCACGAACCGACACGTAGAATTAGGGGATCGGAGTGTCACGTTCCGACACATAGTATTAGGGGATCGGGTGTCACGAACCGACACGTAGAATTAGGGGATCGGAGTGGCACGTACCGACACATAGTAGTATGGGATCGGAGTGTCACGTACCGACACAAGAGGAAGAAAGATAATGAATCTTGAGAGATGTTAATTTACTCAATGTAATGAACCTAATTCCCAAAATGAGTGTGGTATTGAGGCTTGAGTCCTCATGGATGAACTTGGTAGTACTTATTGATGGTTATAGTACTTGTTGCTACATGTTGAGTATTGTAGTTGATTTATGATATGAACTGATATATACTGTTTTCTATTTTGAGTTGGCCGATGATACCTACTCAGTACTTGTGTTTTGTACTGACCCCCTACTTGTTGTTTCTTTCTTTGTTATTTGGGGAATGCAGCAAACGTACCGTCGTCTTCAACTCAGCAGCAATTCTAGCCAGTCTTCACTACACCGGATTTCAGGGTGAGCTAATGCTTCTAGCTTGGACTGGATCTTCTCTGCAAGTCTTGATGCCTTGAACTTCCGGCATGGACTAGCCTTTTATTTATTTTAGCTTCTTAGATACTTTTATATTAGTAACTTGAGGATAGATGTTCTTGTGATGATGACTTCCAGATTTTGGGGATAATGGGTTATAAATTTTAGAAGTTATTTAATTGTTTTCGTTAATGAGTTTTAAGTCTTCCGCTTTGTATTTTGTTCAATATGTTGGGGTTTTAGATTGGTTGGTTCGCTCACATAGTAGGATAAGTGTGGGTGCCACTCGCGGCTCGATTTTGGGTCGTGACACTAAGTCTAGTTAGTTTAGTTTTAACTTAATTCCAATAATATATTAACCAATTTAACTTATTAACAACTTAACAACTTTCTAAGTCTAATTAGTTTAGTTTCAACATAATTCCAATAATATATTCACCAATTTAACTTATTAACCACTTAACAACTTTCTAAGTCTAGTTAGTTTAGTTTTAACTTAATTCCAACATAATATTCACCAATTTAACTTACTAAACAACTTAACAACTTTCTAAGACTAATTAATTTAGTATTTATTTAATTCTAACACAATAGACACCAATTGAACTTATAAAATAACTTAACAAATTTCTAAATCAAACTAGTTTAGTTTTAACTTAATTATAATAGTTTATTCACCAATTTAACTTATTAACCACTTAGCTACTTTCTAAGTCTAATTAGTTTAGTTTTCACTTAATTCCAATAATATATTAACCAATTTAACTTATATGAAGAAATTAACAACTTTCTATGTCTAATTAGTTTAGTTTTAACTTAATTCCAATAATATATTCACCAATTTAACTTACGAAAACAACTTAACAACTTGTAAGTTTTGTCAGTTAAGTTTTAAATTAATTCCAACACTTTAGTCACCAATTTAACTTATTAAACAACTTAACAACTTTCTAAGTCTAATTAGTTTAGTTTTAACTTAATTCCAATAATATATTCACCAATTTAACATATTAAACAACTTAACAACTTTCTAAGTCTAATTAGTTTAGTATTAACTTAATTCCAATAATGTATTCACCAACTTAACTTACTAACCACTCTAAACTTTCTAAGTCGAATTAGTTTAGTTTTAACTTAATTCCAATAATATATTGACCATTTTAACTTATTTGATGAACTTAACAACTTTCTAAGTCTATTAGTTAAGTTTTAACTTAATTCCAATAATATATTCACCAATTTAACTTGTTAAACAACTTAACAACTTTCCAAGTCTAGTACGTTTAGTTTTAACATCATTCCAAATATATATTCACCAATTTAATTTATTAAATAACTTAACAACTTTCTGAGTCTAATTAGTTAGGTTTTAACTTAATTCCAATAATATATTCACAAATTTTACTTATTAACCACTTAACAACTTTCTAAGTCTATTTAGTTTAGTTTTATCTTAATTCAAACACTATATTCACCAATGTAACTTATTAAACAACTTAACAACTTTTTGAGTTTAGTTAGTTTAGTTTTAAGTTAAATCTAACAATATTTGCACCAATTTAACTTATTAAACAATTTAACAACTTTCTAAGTCTAGTAAGTTTAGTTTTAACTTAATTCCAACACTAAAGTCACCAATTTAAATTATTAAACAACTTACCAACTTTCTAAGTCTAATTAGTTAAGTTTTAATTTAATTCCAATTTTACTTATTAAACAACTTAACAACTTTCTAAGTCTAGTTAGTTTAGTTTTAACTTAATTGTAATAATATATTCACCAATTAAACTTATTAAACAACTTAACCACTTTCTGAGTCTAATTAGTTTAGTTTTAACTTAATTCCTATACTATATTCACCAATTTAACTTATTAACCAGTTAAAAACTTTCTTAGTCTAGTCAGTTTAGTTTTAACTTAATTCAAACACTATATTCACCAATTTAACTTATTAAACGACTTAACAACTTTCTAAGTTTACTTAGTTTAGTTTAACTTAATTACAACACTATACTTATCAATTTAACTTATTAAACGGCTTAACAACTTTCTAAGTGTAGTTAGTTTAGTTTTAACTTAATTCCAATAATATATTAACCAATTTAACTTATTAACAACTTAACAACTTTCTAAGTCTAATTAGACTTAGAAAGTTGCTAAGTGGTTAATAAGTTAAATTGGTGAAAAAACTATTGTAATTAAGTTAAAACTAAACTAGTTAGATTTAGAAATTTGTTAAGTTGTTTTATAAGTTCAATTGGTGTCTATAGTGTTAGAATTAAATAAATACTAAATTAATTATACTTAGAAAGTTGTTAAGTTGTTTAGTAAGTTAAATTGGTGAATATTATGTTGGAATTAAGTTAAAACTAAACTAACTAGACTTAGAAAGTTGTTAAGTGGTTAATAAGTTAAATTGGTGAATATATTATTGGAATTATGTTGAAACTAAACTAATTAGACTTAGAAAGTTGTTAAGTTGTTAATAAGTTAAATTGGTTAATATATTATTGGAATTAAGTTAAAACTAAACTAACTAGACTTACAAAGTTGTTAAGCTGTTTAATAAGTTAAATTGATAAGTATGGTGTTGAAATTAAGTTAATACTTGTAACGACCTGCTTAGTCGTTTTGAGCAGCAGATTTTATTTCTGGAAAACTGTCTGAGACGACGTATCCAACGACGGACCGTCATGGGCACGACGGACCGTCGAGGGTGTCTCGTTCCAAACACTTGGAATTCTTATATTTGAGTGCTGAAATCGACTCTCTGAACTCTGTGACGGACCTGCAGGACGGACCGTCACAGACATGACGGACCGTTGTGAGGTTCCGTTTTAAAACACTTCAACTCTTGAGAATTGGGTACTGAGAGCAATTCTCTGTCCGTCGTGACGGAAGTGCAGGACGGACCGTCGTAGGCACGACGGACCGTTGTGAGGTTCCGTTTCAAAAGCACGTCAACAAATATCTACAATAATGATTTTAAGAGAAACATTATTTATCCTCCTGTTTAATAAGTTCAATAAGAAGTAAAATTTCCACCTCTACTTTTAAATATTTTTAACCCCTTAAATCTCCCATCTCTGAACACTTTTCATCTCCATACACAAATTCGAAAGCTATAGAAATAACTACATCTCAAAGAAAGAGTCTCGACGCTATGATAAAGTTATCTTCATGTAACCTATGAATTACAGATTTGAACTGTGAAATCAGTCATTGATACTTGCATTAAAGTAGACTGTCTACGTAACTCACACTCTTTAGGGGTGTTACCCTTCCTCAAATATTGCGTGAGTATGAAATGCTTAGTAAACCGGCCTATCTTTTCTTTAAAATGAAATAAATAAGCAAACCTAAAAACATTTTACGTGGTGATTAATGAAGGTAGTGTAGAAATCAATTACAAGTAAGGTAGTGATACTCACGGGTCAAGCAAGCTTTCATAGCTCAGTTGGTTAGAGCACCCGTTTAGTAAGCGGGAGGTCTTGAGTTCGACTCTCAATGAAAGCACATCAAGAATTTTTTTACGGTATTTTACCTACAATATTTGTTTTGATTGTTACTTAAAATGTGTTTGTTTTGATTGTTACTTAAAATGTATTGTATTGTTAAATTTCATTGTTACGTAACAATGAAAACTCCTATTTTATTGAACAACCAATTTGGTGTGTTCCCATGTTACTTAATTTCTTTTTCCAATTATATCTTTATATAATATTTTAAAATATATATTCTAGTAAATTTATAAATTACAATACAGCGTATACGATACAATCAAACCAAATAATTAAAGGAAAACTTTCACATATAGCCACTTAAAAATAATTAATTACTCTTCATAGCTATAGTTTGATAATTACAATTTGTAGCTACATGTTATATGGAGGAGAGAGGTGAGCGAGACTGGGAGTGAGAGGAGAGAGGCGAGAGAGAGGGGAAAAGAGTGGGAGAAAGGTGAATTGTATATGTATATTGGTTAGATAATTGTATATTATACATATGTAATTGTATATATGGCAAGAGAGATTGGGAGAGGGAGGAGAGAGGCGAACGAGACTGGGAGAGAGAGGAGAGAGACGAGAGAGAGCGGGCAGAGAGGTGAATTGTATATGTATATAATTGTATATAACTGTATATTATACATATACATTTGTATAAATGGCAAACGAAATTGGGAAGGGAGGAGAGAGGCGAGCGAGATTGGGAGAGGGAGGAGAGAGGCGAGCGAGAGAGGGTAGAGTGGGAGAGAGGTGAATTGTATATGTATATAGGCTAAAAAATTGTATATTATACATATTTATTTGTATATCCTGGCAAATTATACATATACAAACATGACTAATTATACAAACTCGAAGTCAGTTCACGTAATTAATGTATAATGTTAGTCGCGAGTGATAATTGTAGCAAACTATAGCTATGATGAGTAATTAAATAGTATAATTTTGCTTATCCGCGTAATTTTTCCATAATTTAAAATATTATTAAATAACAACAAACAATACAATCTAGTCAAACATTATATCTATCATACAATACAATACAATACAATAAAGTACGATACAATACAATACATTATGAAACAATGAGTAACAATGATCCAAACAGAGTGTTAAAGTTAAATTGTTCGGATATTTTAGACTGACTAAAAATGAAAGCAAATCATATACATTGAGACAGATAAATACCAAATCAAAAATCTTACATTGAAAAATGAACAACCTAAAAGCAATTACAACATAATTTACTTATAAATACTATGTATACACTAAACCACTAGCTCAACATGATTTCAAGATGTATTCTCTAGTTCCATCTCACCATCTTTCTCATCCATTTTCTTACTCCTACTCTCAACACAAGGTCCATAAGCCCAACTACAAACCATAAAATAAACCAAATTTAAACAAGTCATTATAGCAAGAAGCCAATAATACTTCTCATAATGTCCCCTATTAATATTACTTGAAACCCAACTTTCTTTCCCTCCTCTTTTGGTTATACTATCCACATTGCTTAGTATCACACTTGCCAACAGATTTGCCACAGCTGTTCCTAGTCCAAACATCGCGGTAGCAATACTTGACATACTTTTCGGGAGCTCAGAGTAATAGAATTCTATTTGGCCTATCGCGTTGAATGCCTCTGCTATCCCATTCAAACAATGTTGTGGCACTAGCCACATTGCTGACATTGCCACTACTCCCTCGGGGTTGTTCAGTAGGCCTTGATCGATTGATTTTCTTCTACGAATATGTTCAATGATCCCAGAGAGTAACATTGCCATACAAGAAAAGAATATCCCAATTCCCATTCTTTCTTTAGTTCCAATACGAAAAGGTTTACCTCTGATTCTTGATCCTAATGGAAGGATCACGCGATCATACACAACAAGCCAAACTGTTAAAGCAATGACAGTAAATACCCCAAATGAGGCTGCTGGAATTGCAACGCGTTTAGTTATATGTCTATCCATAGATTTAGCTTGAAGTAAAGGGAACGAACTTTGGCTCAAGTTAATCGATATCATGATCCCTGTTGACCACAATGGCATCACTCTAACGAGGGCTTTTAGCTCCTCAACTTGCTCAACTGTACAAAGACTCCACGAATCGACTGCTACACCATCTTGCTTAACATCTTCAGGGGATTTAATAATGCAAGCTTTGTTCAAAAACCTTAAAATTCGAAAAACAAACACACTTCAGCTAAGACAATAATTTGAACACATTCGTTAACATAAGAAGTCAAGAACAGAGTTTTTCATACCTTAATTTGCTCGTTGGCACGATAAATTCTGAACCTTTATTGTAATGATAACCAGAATTCTGTTCAGGATATGAAATTTTCCTGTTCTTATAAGCAACGACAATTACCTGAACAAATCTTCCCAACAAATTGTTGATCATGTTTTCCTTGATATAAAGCGGAGTAGCAATAAAAAAGAGGAAAGCAGAGAAGAACATAATAATCACAGGAACACCAAATCCGATTTTCCATCCCATATGGTCTTGAAGATATACAATGCCAGTCATAGCAATAAGAACAGAGATCATAACAGCAGCATAGTACCAGTTAAAATAAGTCTCCAACACGCGTTTCATATTACCATTATTAGTATTATTATTATTATTATTATCGCGCTTATCAAACTGATTTGCACCAAATGCTAACGAACATGGCCTAATACCACCAGCGCCAATCGACATAAGCATGAATGAGGAGATCAAGATTGTGTATTGAGCTGTCGTTGCGGATTTACATGTCTGAGCTGACACTACAAGATCACAAGGGGGAGGCCTTGCTTTAGGAATCATTGCAGTTAACCACAACACAATTGTCCCCTGAAAATGAAAATGTGACAATAACTCAATAAGGTGTTTAGTAGCAATCACAAAACCTGAATTTTTGACTCTCGAAATTCAAACTGTATCACATAAGTTAGGACAGAGAAATTAAGTAACGAATTCAGTTGAAAATGAGTATCAACTATTAACCAACACTATTTAAGCTTTACAAATATATGTAAAGATATACTTAGGGATCCGTTGGATTAATTTGTCAAATATTGCCTAGTTAATTGAATTCTACGTTTTTTTAGTTTTCCACCCGGTGTTTGAAGTCCACTTTGGATCTTTGACTAAATTTGGATTACGCTCTACAAAGCTCATTCAGGGGTAGCGCTCCAAACAGGATTTTCTCCATACCTAGTAGTCGAACCTGATACTGGTTAAGGGTGAAGCAGTCTCACCACTAGACCATGAGTTGGTTTGATTTCTACTTTTTACTTTGTCATTTTTTACATATCAAGAAAAGACAAAAAAATCTCTATTATACCCCCTCAATTTATTAATATTGAGTTAATTGTTGGGTTATCCCACATCGGAAGTGGAAGGGGCTGGTGGTCAATTTATAAGTGTGAGGGAAAGCCTCAACCTTTGAGCTAGCTTTTGGGTTGAGAAGGCCCAAGACCACCCAACATTGGTATCAGAGCCCAGGTTGTCAACAAGTCTCAGCCCAGGAGGAGAACATGAATAATTTAATACTTAAACTTCACCAATTATACTAATTTAATCCTACCTCAACATTTTTATACAGCTATAACACACTTAACTTTAATAAGGTCATTAAGTATAGTATAAGTATAAATAAACTACTCCATTAGTGGTAACGCCATTTTAAGTATACTATAATTAAGCATTGACAACAAGTCTACATCGTATCAACGCTGGAAACAAGTGTACCGATATCAAAATAATTACAATAAAAATCATATAATAATTTTTGGGCCTTGAAAAGATCGACTGATTTTATTTTAGTTTTTAAAATAAATTATGTATATCATCGGTATAACAAGTTATTCTTATTAGATGAAATTTCAAATCTAAAAAATAAAATATGGTATAACAAGTTATTCTTATTAGATTTCAAATCTTTAAAATAAAATATGTTATACCAATATGTAAGAATGACATGATAACAAAAATTATTTGTACGGACTATATATATCACTTAAACTCATTCCTTTTATTTTTAGAGTATTTACTTATAAAATTCCAAAATGTGACTTAAAATTGAATTAAATTTTCAAAAATAATAAAAATATGTTTTCACCTTTTCACTCCAAATTACTCGTAAAAAGGTCAAAAGGAAACTCCAATTTATATTCACGTGTAACACAATTCCTATTGTCAAATATTTTTTTTTTCCTTTAAAAAAAAAACTATTTTAAATTTTTTTATAATAAAAAATGGTCAAACGTCCACTTATTATTATAAGAAAGGTATAGGTAAAATATGCATAAAAATAGTAATCTATTTCTCTTCTGTTTAAAATTCAAATAACTAATGTATTACTCCAATATAATACTCTCTTTGTCTCAATTAGTTATGTGAAATGACTAGAAGTATAAAATCTTCGAATAAAATTCACATAGTTAAAAAGTAATATATAAAAATTAATACGACAAATGTTTCAAAAATATTATCTTCACAACATCCAGATAGTAACACCTTCACGTAAAATAGACGCGATAAAATTATTTAATTACCAAGAAACTGAAGATGGAACCAAATCCAATAGTAAGGAAGCGTCCAAGATATGAATCCGCTATGAATGCTCCAATAAGTGGCAAAAAATTGGTAGCTGATGACCAATAAAAGAGTAAATTTTGTGCATTTGTCACTCCCATACTATACTCTTTCATCAAATAAAATGTCATATTTGGTAAAACACCAAAAGTTGCCACCCTCTCCAATGCCTCATTTGCTGTTCATAAAAAACCAATAATATAATTAAACAACGATAGATAAATTTTATACCTAAATAATAAAATTAATAACTAATCTTAGTTAACAATGGATTAATACCTAGAGACCTATGACTTAACTTGCAGTTTAAGAATAAAAGAAAAAGAAGTTTACTACAACTTAAATATTATGCATCACTAGACTCT
Organism: Solanum sitiens; assembly: GCA_016801875.1. Classification (NCBI taxonomy): domain Eukaryota; kingdom Viridiplantae; phylum Streptophyta; class Magnoliopsida; order Solanales; family Solanaceae; genus Solanum; species Solanum sitiens. The sequence goes on along the minus strand of JABWTJ010000223.1, from coordinate 489,400 downwards.
CGTATGAAATTTCACTGATTATGTTATTGTAAATGACGGATTAAAATGAAAAGTGTGTCGATACGTACCTATAATGAATGGCATGGTTACAAGACCACCCTTGGATCTTTGAAGTTGCATTGTTGGTAGTGATGGATTATCATGAGAAGAAAGTATTTTATTGTGATGATCCTCAGTTTTAGATGAATTAATGGTAGAAAGTTCCATGATGAAGAAACTTGAGATTTGAGGGAAGGAAAGAATACTATAAAAGTAGTGAAAATATAGAAAAGTGGATGGAGACAAGTAACATGGAGGGGTGGGGTTTATTGCAGTTGCTTTTTCTGAAAAGAAACTAATAATTCTACACTCTCTCTCTCTGCAACTAGCTCGTGTGCATTCTTTCTTTTAAGCAAATAATTATACAAATATATTACGAAGAAAAGTTAAAGTTAATCGATTAGTAGGAAATATAGAAATAAATATTTAGAAATAATGATTTAATTTAATTTGACATAGAGTATTAATAAAAAATTTTTAAAAAAAATTTTAATTTTGTGGTTTTACTTTTAGATTAAAATTATGTCAAATATACGATAATATTCATTAATTTTTGTGGGCTTAAATATAGTATGTGAAAAATTGAATTAAAGTGTTGCAAAAAAAAATCATTTTTTTTTAAATATACTAACAAGAAAACGAAGGAAATATATTTTTTAAGGTAAGGTTTTGTTTCGGTGAATTAGAAAATAGTTAGTTTCGAATAATATATGAATTAGCATACGTCAAGAAGAACATAGAACATAAGAAGTGAAAAAACGGACTAAGAAAAAATAAATAAATAAATTGAAATTAAAATGTGATATATTTAAGGAAAAACTATACAAATTTGATTCATTACTCAAAGTATTTATTCAAATTGAATCTAACTCAATATATTTACCTGATTGGATTCACAGTTTAAATTATTTATCTGATTGTTATTCTTATCCTATTCATTAAACTCTTTTTGATATCATTATAGTATCCATATACTCTTAATAGTATCAAGCAGTAATTGAATAATTTTTTTCATTGAAACACTACATCTTTCTCCTTGATGTCATCATAATGGTATCAAGAAATAATTGAGCAGTATTTTCACTGAAACATTTTTTTTTCACTAATGGTATCAATCAATAAACATGAATTAGCTAGTAATTAAAATAAAATGATATGTAAATAATGAGGATAGGTATTTGTAAATAGTTTTTTTTAGGTGTACAAGTGCTTTTTTCCCTATAAATTTAAAATTTAATTTAAAAATAAAATAAATTATTTAGTAGAATATGAAAAGGTATTAACAAAGTAATCTCTTTTGCACTACTCATTAAGTAAGTCCAACTCCTTTTCTTTTAGTAAATGAAGACAGATCAATTTTACATAAGCGAATTATTAAACAAAATTTACGATAAAGGTATAATTGAGTCAAATAATTAGTGAGGGACAAATAATAAATTTTACATACTTTAAAGGCATATTAAAATATTTTTCATTTAATAAATAGCTCAAATTGTACACACACTCTCAATTTAATTAATTTATGTGGTCAAAATGACTAGAAAAAAAAGTTCTTTAAAAATAATTTTTGGAACTTTTAATATAAAACATGTGTAATATTTTTCTGATTTAATATTTTTTGTATTATGATATTAATATAATATATACAAACCAAACTATCCATAAACATATTGCTTATTTTGTACATAATTTCTTCTGTCACATATTAATGTTGTTTGTTCCAATATCTTTTTATTATTTTTGAAACTATAAAATACTGATTATACTTTACAAGATTAAAGATAAATCTAGTGAATTTTTTTTTTTCTTTATAATTTTTTAAAAAATATGTGAAAGAGAAATACGACAACGATCAATGAATATAATGAAATATAAAAATAGGACAGGACAGTGGGAGTTAGTAAGTTGTAACATCAGTGTTGCCTAATATTCACTCGACTTATACAAGTATCTTACTAGAACAATTTTTGAATTTTTTTAGACATGATTATTATCATGCACATATTTACAAAAAGTAAAAATGAATGAAAAAGTTAAAATTTAGTAGTATAAGCTAAAAGATCTTTTTTATACAAACCAAACTGAAAATTGGACCCTTATACTTTATAAAGTTTCACTAGAAATTAATAATTAATCGAGTGTTAGTTTACACTATTTTAATTTCTTTGAACATGTTCAGAGATTCAGGTGAAATCTCATAAAGTAAAAGAGTTTGGTTATTAATCCGGTCCAAATAAAAGGACCATTGAGTCTCTTTTGTTAATTTTTTTGAAAATTTATATATGAATTTTCTTAAAATTTATTTATAGACGCGCTCCAATATAAGAAATTTATTTGTGTAAAGTTGTACGGATGAAAAGTTTATCATCACGAAAAGAAAGAAAATTAGGATAAGTTGATTGATTATGCAAAGATAATCAACATATAATATAATGTTCTTTTAAATAACAATTATCAATTTGATTAAGGAGCGGCGGAAAGAATGAATCGAAAAAATGTTCTTAAAGATTAATTACTTGAAAATAAATGTAGAATTAACACTTGATAAAAAAAATAATATCAAAGCTAGAATAAACTAAAGGAAATAATATAAGAATTTATATTTAATTTCAACTTTATCAAACTTTGAATTAAAGGGATTATCTTAGTTTTTGTGACATACCATCACATGTTATAGAGATTTTGACAAGAATAAGGAACAATTGGCTGGATAACACATGGTAGGACACCACATGTTCCTCTTTTTTTAAAATGTTTGCTTTCTACTATACTTTATAGGTATGATTTCATAGTATGTTCTGAATAATAATACTGCTTAAAATATTTTATAGTCATGTCTAATTAAGTTATAATTTTAAAAATAAGATAATGTTCTGAAGGAACTATAGTTTCATGTATTTGTTCTTAATCGCTAATCCATTCGTTTCAAAAGAAATGATCTGATTTAATTTGGCACGAAATTTAAGAAAATAAAGAAGACTTTTGAATATTATGGTCCTAAATTAAAGTTATGTGGAAATGTACAAAATTATCCTTTAATCTTGTGGCCTTAAACATACCACGTGAAAAGTTGAAATTAAAATGTTACCAAAAAAAGAAAAAGATCATTTTTTTTTAAACAGACTAAAAAAGAAAGGAGGTAATTCTTTTTTAAACTATAGAGTAATTTATAACTCATTTATCAAATCACTAAATGTTGTGGTGGGAAAATAAGTGCTAATTAATTTTATTAAGATTGAGACCTTTATACATTTGAATGTGTTTTTAATATTAATATGTGAATTAAGGTTTATATGTTTAATACTAAATAAATAGAATAATTTTTTTCTTAACAGTTGTATATATAAATATTGTCTTTAAACAATATATTTTAAAGAAAATTATATGGCAGTTTGGTTGTGGTGATAGCTACCGTGCTAATTGTATGTGTCAATTGGGGGTTGTGGCAATGATGAGTGCTGGTAGCTAGAGGTGATGGTGACTAACAATAGTAATTAACAATGTTTATTGATCATATGATAGCTGATGGTGGAAACGAATAATTGTAGTGGATGATAATAATAGCTAAGGATGATGATAATTGGCGATATATAGTGGTAATAGATGATGGTAATTAATTATTGATATAATTAATGATTATAATGATAGTTAGTGGTGATAATTGAGAATGATGGCTAATAATGATGATGTCCGAGAATGGTGATCGGGTGATAATTGAGAATGGTGGCTATCATCTATAACTTTTGACATAATGGTAAGCGTTTGATCCTATCAAGTGGTATTGGAGCCAAGGTTATAGGTTTTATTCCCAAGAGTAACATTCTGCATTAGTCAGGTGTTGAGAGGGGCCAGATTGTTGGGTAATGTCAACATCCTGCCTATGGCAAAGCCCATGAAGGGTTGATTGGTCCGAGTTGGAGTCATGATCGAACATGACTCTTGCTTGATGGACTTGATTAAGAAATAAAGTTGTGTTCTTGCTATCATCTATAACTTTTGACCTGATGGTAAGCAGTGGCAAAACTACAGTGTCTCCAGAAGGACCAATTGGATGCCCTTCATCAAAAAATTATACTCCGTATATAGCTGATAGCTCAAATGTTGTTTGAATGGGATATATATATGTTATGTATATTGGACACCATTTTGATATATCTGAGGGGTGTGGTCCAGATTCGAATCCTATTTTGTGTTTTTCATCCGTGCAAATACCTATTTCTAACTAAAGAAAAGTGGAGTCTATATTTGTCAAATTAGGGAACAATTATTACTTTTCTTTTCTAAAGTAAAGAATTTCTTAATAAATAATTGTAAGAGATTATGTAAAAATAAATAATCAATTTTAAAATATTTTTTTTATTAAAAATATTACTAAACATATCTTAAAGTTTAAAATTCAAATTTTACGAAAGTTTCTTTAACAAAAAGTTCTTTATATATAATAAATTCTTAGGATTCTCTTTCATTTGATTCTAAGTTTCTATCTTTTACTTTTCAAATTGATGATGATTTTAAAAAGTGTCTTATATAGAGAGAAAAGTATTACATATTATTATCAACGAGTGTAATTTTTAAAAAATAAATGGAAAAAAATTGTAATGATATATCTGGATTTTATAGTATAGTTTTCTTGTTGACTTCTTATATT
>JABWTJ010000223.1:446444-483670 GCA_016801875.1 Solanum sitiens | reverse complement strand
GAAGTAGGGGATCGGAGTGTCACGTACCGACACAAGAGGAGGAAAGATAATAAATCTTGAGAGATGTTTATATACTCAATGTAATGAACCTAATTCCCAAATGAGTGTGGTATTGAGGCTTGAGTCCTCATGGATGAACTTGGTAGTACTTATTGATGATTATAGTACTTGTTACTACATGTTGAGTATTGTAGTTGATTTATGAGATGAACTGATATATACTGTTTTCTATTTTGAGTTGGCCGATGATACCTACTCAGTACTTGTGTTTGTACTGACCCCCTACTTGTTGTTTCTTTCTTTGTTATTTGGGGAATGCAGCAAACGTACCGTCGTCTTCAACTCAGCAGTAATTCTAGCCAGTCTTCACTACACCGGATTTCAGGGTGAGCTAATGCTTCTAGCTTGGACTGGATCGTCTCTTCAATGTCTTGATGCCTTGAAACTTCCGGCATGGACTAGCCTTTTATTTATTTTAGCTTCTTAGATACTTCTAGATTTGTAACTTGAGGATAGATGTTCTTGTGATGATGACTTCCAGATTTTGGGGATAATGAGTTTTAAGTCTTCCGCTTTGTATTTTTGTTCAATATGTTGGAGTTTTAGATTGGTTGGTTCGCTCACATAGTAGGATAAGTGTGGGTGCCACTCGCGGCCAGATTTTGGGTCGTGACACTTTCTAAGTCTATTTAATTTAGTTTTATCTTAATTCAAACACTATATTAACCAATGTAACTTATTAAACAATCTAACAACTTTCTAAGTTTAGTTAGTTTAGTTTTAACTTAAATCTAACAATATTTGCACCAATTTAACTTATTAAACAACTTAACAACTTTCTAAGTCTAGTAAGTTTAGTTTTAACTTAATTCCAACACTAAAGTCACCAATTTAAATTATTAAAAAACTTACCAACTTTCTAAGTCTAATTAGTTTAGTTTTAACTTAATTCCAATAATATATTAACCAATTTAACTTATTTGAAGAAATTAACAACTTTCTATGTCTAATTAGTTTAGTTTTAACTTAATTCCAATAATATATTCACCAATTTAACTTACTAAAACAACTTAACAACTTCTAAGTTTTGTTAGTTAAATTTTAAATTAATTCCAACAATTTAGTCACCAATTTAACTTATTAAACAACTTAACAACTTTCTAAGTCTAATTAGTTTAGTTTTAACTTAATTCCAATAATATATTAACCAATTTAACGTATTAAACAACTTAACAACTTTTTAAGTCTAATTAGTTTAGTATTAACTTAATTCCAATAATGTATTCACCAATTTAACTTACTAACCACTTTAAACTTTCTAAGTCGAATTAGTTTAGTTTTAACTTAATTCCAATAATATATTGACCACTTTAACTTATATGATGAACTTAACAACTTTCTAAGTCTAATTAGTTTAGTTTTAACTTAATTCCAATAATATATTCACCAATTTAACTTATTAAACAACTTAACAACTTTCCAAGTCTAGTACGTTTAGTTTTAACATAATTACAAATATATATTCACCAATTTAATTTATTAAATAACTTAACAACTTTCTGAGTCTAATTAGTTAGGTTTTAACTTAATTCCAATAATATATTCACAAATTTTACTTATTAACCACTTAACAACTTTCTAAGTCTATTTAGTTTAGTTTTATCTTAATTCAAACACTATATTCACCAATGTAACTTATTAAACAACTTAACAACTTTCTGAGTTTAGTTAGTTTAGTTTTAACTTAAATCTAACAATATTTGCACCAATTTAACTTATTGAACAACTTAACAACTTTCTAAGTCTAGTAAGTTTAGTTTTAACTTAATTCCAACACTAAAGTCACCAATTTAAATTATTAAACAACTTACCAACTTTTGTAAGTCTAATTAGTTTAGTTTTAACTTAATTTCAATATTATATTCACCAATGTTACGTATTAAACAACTTAACAACTTTCTAAGTCTAGTTAGTTTAGTTTTAACTTAATTCTAATAATATATTCACCAATTAAACTTATTAAACAACTTAACCACTTTCTGAGTCTAATTAGTTTAGTTTTAACTTAATTCCTATAATATATTCACCAATTTAACTTATTAACCAGTTAACAACTTTCTCAGTCTCGTCAGTTTAGTTTTAACTTAATTCAAACACTATATTCACCAATTTAACATATTAAACCACTTAACAACTTTCTGAGTTTAGTTAGTTTAGTATTAACTTAATTCCAACACTATACTTATCAATTTAACTTATTAAACAGCTTAACAACTTTCTAAGTCTAGTTAGATTAGTTTTAACTTAATTCCAATAATATATTAACCAATTTAACTTATTAACAACTTAACAACTTTCTAAGTCTAATTAGTTTAGTTTCAACATAATTCCAATAATATATTCACCAATTTAACTTATTAACCACTTAACAACTTTCTAAGTCTAGTTAGTTTAGTTTTAACTTAATTCCAACATAATATTCACCAATTTAACTTACTAAACAACTTAACAACTTTCTAAGTATAATTAATTTAGTATTTATTTAATTCTAACACTATAGACACCAATTGAACTTATAAAACAACTTAACAAATTTCTAAATCTAACTAGTTTAGTTTTAACTTAATTACAATAGTTTATTCACCAATTTAACTTATTAACCACTTAAAAACTTTCTAAGACTAATTAGTTTAGTTTTAACTTAATTCGAATAATATATTAACCAATTTAGCTTATATGAAGAAATTAACAACTTTCTATGTCTAATTAGTTTAGTTTTAACTTAATTCCAATAATATATTCACCAATTTAACTTACTAAAACAACTTAACAACTTCTAAGTTTTGTTAGTTAAGTTTTAAATTAATTCCAACACTTTAGTCACCAATTTAACTTATTTAACAACTTTCTAAGTCTAATTAGTTTAGTTTTAACTTAATTCCAATAATATATTCACCAATTTAACATATTAAACAACTTAACAACTTTTTAAGTCTAATTAGTTTAGTATTAAATAAATTCAAATAATGTATTCACCAATTTAACTTACTAACTACTTTAAACTTTCTAAGTCGAATTATTTTAGTTTTAACTTAATTCCAACAATATATTGACCACTTTAACTTATTTGATGAACTTAACAACTTTCTAAGTCTAATTAGTTTAGTTTTAACTTAATTCCAATAATATATTCACCAATTTAACTTATTATACAACTTAACAACTTTTCAAGTCTAGTACGTTTAGTTTTAACATCATTCCAAATATATATTCACCAAATTAATTTATTAAATAACTTAACAACTTTCTGAGTCTAATTAGTTAGGTTTTAACTTAATTCCAATAATATATTCACAAATTTTATTTATTAACCACTTAACAACTTTCTAAGTCTATTTAGTTTAGTTTTATCTTAATTCAAACACTATATTAACCAATGTAACTTATTAAACAATTTAACAACTTTCTGAGTTTAGTTAGTTTAGTTTTAACTTAAATCTAACAATATTTGCACCAATTTAACTTATTAAACAACTTAACAACTTTCTAAGTCTAGTAAGTTTAGTTTTAACTTAATTCCAACACTAAAGTCACCAATTTAAATTATTAAACAACTTACCAACTTTTTAAGTCTAATTAGTTTAGTTTTAACTTAATTCCAACATTATATTCACCAATTTTACTTATTAAACAACTTAACAACTTTCTAAGTCTAGTTAGTTTAGTTTTAACTTAATTCTAATAATATATTCACCAATTAAACTTATTAAACAACTTAACCACTTTCTGAGTCTAATTAGTTTAGTTTTAACTTAATTCCTATAATATATTCACCAATTTAACTTATTAACCAGTTAACAACTTTCTCAGTCTAGTCAGTTTATTTTAACTTAATTCAAACACTATATTCACCAATTTAACTTATTAAACAACTTAACAACTTTCTGAGTTTAGTTAGTTTAGTTTTAACTTAATTCCAACACTATACTTATCAATTTAACTTATTAAACAGCTTAACAACTTTCTAAGTCTAGTTAGTTTAGTTTTAACTTAATTCCAATAATATATTAACCAATTTAACTTATTAACAACTTAACAACTTTCTAAGTCTAATTAGTTTAGTTTCAACATAATTCCAATAATATATTCACCAATTTAACTTATTAACCACTTAACAACTTTCTAAGTCTAGTTAGTTTAGTTTTAAATTAATTCCAACATAATATTCACCAATTTAACTTACTAAACAACTTAACAACTTTCTAAGTATAATTAATTTAGTATTTATTTAATTCTAACACTATAGACACCAATTGAACTTATAAAACAACTTAACAAATTTCTAAATCTAACTAGTTTAGTTTTAACTTAATTACAATAGTTTATTCACCAATTTAACTTATTAACCACTTAGCAACTTTCTAAGTCTAATTAGTTTAGTTTTAACTTAATTTCAATAATATATTAACCAATTTAACTTATTTGAAGAACTTAACAACTTTCTATGTCTAATTAATTTAGTTTTAACTTAATTCCAATAATATATTCACCAATTTAACTTACTAAAACAACTTAACAACTTCTATGTTTTGTTAGTTAAGTTTTAAATTAATTCCAACACTTTAGTCACCAATTTAACTTATTAAACAACTTAACAACTTTCTAAGTCTAATTAGTTTAGTTTTAACTTAATTCCAATAATATATTCACCAATTTAACATATTAAACAACTTAACAACTTTCTAAATCTAATTAGTTTAGTATTAACTTAATTTCAATAATGTATTCACCAATTTAACTTACTAACCACTTTAAACTTTCTAAGTCGAATTAGTTTAGCTTTAATTTAATTCCAATAATATATTGACCACTTTAACTTATTTGATGAACTTAACAACTTTCTAAGTCTATTTAGTTTAGTTTTAACTTAATTCCAATAATATATTCACCAATTTAACTTATTAAACAACTTAACAACTTTCCAAGTCTAGTACGTTTAGTTTTAACATAATTCCAAATATATATTCACCAATTTAATTTATTAAATAACTTAACAACTTTCTTAGTCTATTTAGTTTAGTTTTAACTTAATTCAAACACTATATTCACCAATGTAACTTATTAAAAAACTTAACAACGTTCTGAGTTTAGTTAGTTTAGTTTTAACTTAAATCTAACAATATTTGCACCAATTTAACTTATTAAACAACTTAACAACTTTCTAAGTCTAGTAAGTTTAGTTTTAACTTAATTCCAACACTAAAGTCACCAATTTAAAATATTAAACAACTTACCAACTTTCTAAGTCTAATTAGTTTAGTTTTAACTTAATTCCAACATTATATTCACCAATTTTACTTATTAAACAACTTAACAACTTTCTAAGTCTAGTTACTTTAGTTTTAACTTAATTGTGATAATATATTCACCAATTAAACTTATTAAACAACTTAACCACTTTCTGAGTCTAATTAGTTTAGTTTTAACTTAATTTCTATAATATATTCACCAATTTAACTTATTAACCAGTTGACAACTTTCTCAGTCTAGTCAGTTTAGTTTTAACTTAATTCAAACACTATATTCACCAATTTAATTTATTAAACAACTTAACAACTTTCTGAGTTTAGTTAGTTTAGTTTTAACTTAATTCCAACACTATACTTATCAATTTAACTTATAAACAGCTTAACAACTTTTAAGTCTAGTTAGTTTAATTTTAACTTAATTCCAATAATATATTAACCAATTTAACTTATTAACAACTTAACAACTTTCTAAGTCTAATTAGTTTAGTTTCAACATAATTCCAATAATATATTCACCAATTTAACTTATTAACCACTTAACAACTTTCTAAGTCTAGTTAGTTTAGTTTTAACTTAATTCCAACATAATATTCACCAATTTAACTTACTAAACAACTTAACAACTTTCTAAGTCTAATTAATTTAGTATTTATTTAATTCTAACACTATAGATACCAATTGAACTTATAAAACAACTTAACAAATTTCTAAACCTAACTAGTTTAGTTTTAACTTAATTACAATAGTTTATTCACCAATTTAAATTATTAACCACTTAGCAACTTTCTAAGTCTAATTAGTTTAATTTTAACTTAATTCCAATAATATATTAAATAATTTAACTTATTTGAAGAACTTAATAACTTTCTATGTCTAATTAGTTTATCTTTAACTTAATTCCAATAATATATTCACCAATTTAACTTACTAAACTAACTTAACAACTTCTAAGTTTTGCTAGTTAAGTTTTAAATTAATTCCAACACTTTAGTCACCAATTTAACTTATTAAACAACTTAACAACTTTCTAAGTCTAATTAGTTTAGTTTTAACTTAATTCCAATAATATATTCACCAATTTAACATATTAAACAACTGAACAACTTTTTAAGTCTAATTAGTTTAGTATTAACTTAATTCCAATAATGTATTCACCAATTTAACTTACTAACAACTTTAAACTTTCTAAGTCGAATTAGTTAAGTTTTAACTTAATTCCAATATATATTGACCACTTTAACTTATTTGATAAACTTAACAACTTTCTAAGTCTAATTAGTTTAGTTTTAACTAAATTCCAATAATATATTCACCAATTTAACTTATTAAACAACTTAACAACTTTCCAAGTCTAGTACGTTTAGTTTTAATATAATTCCAAATATATATTCACCAATTTAATTTATTAAATAACTTAACAACTTTCTGAGTCTAATTAGTTAGGTTTTAACTTAATTCCAATAATATATTCACAAATTTTACTTATTAACCACTTAACAACTTTCTAAGTTTATTTAATTTAGTTTTATCTTAATTCAAACACTATATTAACCAATGTAACTTATTAAACAATTTAACAACTTTCTAAGTTTAGTTAGTTTAGTTTTAACTTAAATCTAACAATATTTGCACCAATTTAACTTATTAAATAACTTAACAACTTTCTAAGTCTAGTAAGTTTAGTTTTAACTTAATTCCAACACTAAAGTCACCAATTTAAATTATTAAACAACTTACCAACTTTCTAAGTCTAATTAGTTTAGTTTTAACTTAATTCCAACATTATATTCACCAATTTTACTTATTAAACAACTTAAAAACTTTCTAAGTCTAGTTAGTTTAGTTTTAACTTAATTCAAATAATATATTCACCAATTAAACTTATTAAACAACTTAACCACTTTCTGAGTCTAATTAGTTTAGTTTTAACTTAATTCCTATAATATATTCACCAATTTAACTTATTAACCAGTTAACAACTTTCTCAGTCTAGTCAGTTTAGTTTTAACTTAATTCAAACACTACATTCACCAATTTAACTTATTAAACAACTTAACAACTTTCTGAGTTTAGTTAGTTTAGTTTTAACTTAATTCCAACACTATACTTATCAATTTAACTTATTAAACAGCTGTAACGACCTGTTTAGTTGTTTTGAGCAGTAGAGTTCATTCTGGAAATAACTGTCTTAGAATTCTGAAATTGAGTGCTGAAATCGATTCTCTGAACTCTGTGACGGACCTGCAGGACGGACCGTCACAGACACGACGGACCGTCGAGGAGGTCTCGTTCCAAAACACTTAGAATTCTGAAATTGAGTGCAGAAATCGACTCTCTGCACTCTGTGATGGACATGCAGGACGGACCGTCACAGACACGACGGACCGTCGAGGAGGTCTCGTTCCAAAACACTTCAACTCTTGAAGATTGACATGCTGAAATCGACTCTCTGAACTTCGTGACGGACCTGCAGGATGGACCGTCACAGACACGACGGACCGTCACACGCAGCGTAACCCCACACGATGTCAGCTTCCACTAATTATTTTAATGGATGTTTGGGGCTATTTGTCACGACCCAAAATCGAGCCGCGAGTGGCACCCACACTTATCCTACTATGTGAGCGAACCAACCAATCTAAAACCCCAACATATTGAACAAAATACAAAGCGGAAGACTTAAAACTCATTAACGAAATCAATTAAATAACTTCTAAAATTTATAACTCATTATCCCCAAAATCTGGAAGTCATCATCACAAGAACATCTATCCTCAAGTTACTAATCTAAAAGTATCTAAGAAGCTAAAATAAATAAAAGGCTAGTCCATGCCGGAATTTCAAGGCATCAAGACATTGAAGAGAAGATCCAGTCCAAGCTAGAAGCATTAGCTCACCCTGAAATCCGGTGTAATGAAGACTGGCTAGAATCGCTGCTGAGTTGAAGACGACGGTACGTTTGCTGCATTCCCCAAATAACAAAGAAAGAACAACAAGTAGGGGGTCAGTACAAAACACAAGTACTGAGTAGGTATCATCGGCCAACTCAAAATAGAAAACAGTATATATCAGTTCATATCATAAATCAACTACAATACTCAACATGTAGCAACAAGTACTATAATCATCAATAAGTACTACCAAGTTCATCCATGAGGACTCAAGCCTCAATACCACACTCATTTTGGAAATTAGGTTCATTACATTGAGTATATTAACATCTCTCAAGATTCATTATCTTTCTTCCTCTTGTGTCGGTACGTGACACTCCGATCCCCTACTACTATGTGTCGGTACGTGACACTCCGATCCCCTAATTCTACGTGTCGGTTCGTGACACCCGATCCCCTAATACTATGTATCGGAACGTGACACTCCAATCCCCTAATTCTACGTGTCGGTTCGTGACACCCGATCCCCTAATACTATGTGTCGGAACATGACACTCCGATCCCCTTAAAAAAAAAAATTCTACTGTCGGTTCGTGACACCCGATACACCTATACTATGTGTCGGAAGGGACAACTCCGATCCCCTAATTTCATGTGTCGGAACGTGACCCTCCGATCCCCTAATTCTATGTGTCGGAACGTGACACTCCGATCCCCTAATTCTATGTGTCGGTTCGTGACACCCGACCCACTAATACTATGTGTCGGAACGTGACACTCCGATCCCCTAATTCTAACAATTCATCAAGCCTTCTTTTATACCAAGGCATCACCAATCTCATTACTTTAGTTCATCAAGCCTTCTTTATACCAAGGCATCATCAATAACAAGGTGAATTAGGGTTTCTTCAAGATTTTGGATTCAAAGCTTCATTAAGCTTATTTTATCACAAACACATAATCACATTCATGAAAGCANAATAGAAAACGTACAAAATTTGAAGTTTTAAAAGTGTGAGAAACCCCCTCTATTTAAAGACATGAAAGGATATTATGAAAAGGTTCTTATCGCGCCTTTTCAAAGATGTCACAACCCTTAAGAAAAATTATAACTTTTCGAAAATGTCATAACTCATCAAAAAAGTCACAACTCTATTGAAAAGTTACAACCTTTTGGAAGAGTCACTGCCCATCAATGTGAAAATGTGTATGTTTTTAATATAATATAGCGTAAATAAATATAATATTAAATGTATAACATATAAACTAAATTTATTGTTTTAAGTTGGGGATATTCTAGTAATTTAACGTTCAAGTTAGGGAGTTCATGCTTTTAAGGTAATATAGAAAATAAGTGTTATCTTATTCTAGAGAAAAAAATGATACATACGTCGTTATACATAATTTGCAAATTATAGGATTTGTCAGTGCAATTACTTCCCTCTCATGGTATGTGCCTATTGTTTTTCCTCTTTAAACCTGTAACTTCCAAATTTCAAATATGAATAACTTATTGATTCCATATTTTTTTTCTATCTATAATCTATATGAATAAAGTCTTACGGATGATGTGTGTATTGTATTTTTCTTCTATTTTTAGAGTGTTTTTTCTCTATTAAACTTCATCATTCTAATTTTTATGAATTTTTATCATTAGCGTTAGCCTGCATTGATATTTGTCTGAAATTAGTCATTTGTGACTTTATTAAAAGTGTGTTAACGATTAACTATTAAACAAAGTTTAAAAATTATTGATAATAGCTTCAACGGAATTGATTTACCGATGATAGTTTTAAAGAAATTGATTTTAAATATTACAATGTGCCTCTCATTTGGTGTTTCTTGGCACACATTAAAAAAATTACTCACTTCACATGATTTGCATAAAAAAAAATTATTGTTCTAACGAATCATGTGCGTTGCACGTGTCGAGGGGTACTAGTGGTTAAATAAAAATTGACCACAATTTTTCCTCAAATGCCAATTAAGACCTTTTATTTTCTTAAATTCCATAGTAAGTCAAAATACAAATAATTTAAAACATTTCACACCAATAATAATAATATTAATTTTTTGTTCTCAAAGTGGGGAAATAATAATTTAAAGGGATAATTGTATATAATAGCAAACTAATAATATAAAATAAATATAATAGCTACCCTTTGATTTAATTGTGCTCCATAGCGAATTATACAATTGCAGCGAATTATACAATTTAGGCTAGTGAATTATACAATTGTATATGTATGGTAATGCCAGCGAATTATATAATTTAGGCCAGAGAATCATACAATTGTATATGTATAGCGAATTATACAGTTATATGTTTGCTATGGAGCGCAATTATGCAAACTTTGCTATAACATACAAATATGAATTTTTTATTTGCTATATATGAAAGTTGCCCTAATTTAAAACCTAATTTTTTAAGAGTAAACTCTTATAAATTGAAGCTCTCTGTGTGCGTAATATTTTTTAGATTCTTCAATGCCGACCTTTTTATACAATGAAGAAGTAGAAGAAGCAGCTTTGCCGATTGAAATACGGGATATATATCGTCCCCCGAAAATCGAACTGGAAAATCCATGGCAGATCAAGATAAAGATTACGAGTTACGAGGTTGAGGCAGGAGCGTTGTTGATTCCATATATCAAGATGTTTGAGTACATTCTTCTATACTGGACATTGGACCTCGCCAAATTTTTGGTGAATGGGTGGGGTGTGTGTTGAAGTGTGGGATGTAACCGAGGATAATGCTCCTAACAAGTATGAAGGTGAGCGTGTTCACTTATCGAAGATGCGCAACGATGACGACTATGTTCTTTCGTGCATTAAATTGTTCAACACTAGAAGATTGGACGTTGGTGATGAAATTGGGCTGTTTTGGAATCCTAGATCTTCAAATTTTATGTTCAAATTATTTTCTCGTCCTACAATTTAGGACCAAAAACAACATCTTCTTTCATTAGTTGAAGATTTGATTATGAAATTTGAATATTTGCAATAATATTATTCCCAATTTGTTATTTTTTAAAAAAATTTATGAGAAAAATGATAGTTTAGGATTCCAGGGATCTGATCACTCTGACTTTCTGTTATTGGGGTTAATTATGTGATACTTTTGTAGCGATTTTGGATACAATGATATTAACGAGAACTTATTGTTATTAAATATATTTTTTTGTTGCGGGATAAATGAGTTTGTATTTTAAAAATAATTTATACATGAAATGAGTGACGATAAAACTCAAGACTTATACTTAAGTTAGATGTTTCTAGTTTTAGTTTGCAAGATTTTAGAATCCAAAATTTGTCAAACTCTGAGTTCAACAATTTTATCCAACCTCAACCATGTTTGAAATTATATCTCTAAGTTTATAAAATGTAGAAAATTAATGAAATTTATTAAAAATTATTAGGAAAATACATAAGTACCTCCTAACCTATGTCCAAAATCTCATAGGCACACTTATATTTTACTAAGGTCCTATTATCCTCGAACTTATTTTATAAATAATTTTCTACCCCTTTTAGACCTACATGGAACTATCATCGAAAAAATTATTTATAAAATAAGTTTGGAAGTAATTGAACCTTAATATAGTATAAGTGTGATTTTGGATGCATTTTCCAAAAACTATTTTGTATGTTTCCAATCAAGGAAAATAATGAGGGAGTGAAAATTGTAAGAAGGGGATCCCTTTTATGTAAACTAAAATTTTAATGAATTTAAAGTTATAAATATTAGAAATTTATATATAATTTGAATAAGGAAAGTTTAATAAGAAAAATTTATTTAATTCCAGCATATAAAACAATTTAAAAAAATGTAAAAGACAAAAGAAAAAAGAAAAAGAAAAATGACTATTGTCTCAAAGCTCATATTCAATTTAATTTCAAAGGTTTTTAGGAAGAAGACATTCTCTAACACACCAAGGGTAATGACTTGAGAGCTAATAGAGACGACAAACCCTCCCACTATATTTGATCTGACTAATATCGGGAAATTTAACATATAAATATTCTCTTTTATATAGTAAATATAGTTGAAAACTTGAAATATTTTATTTATCTCAACTCTTTTTTACCACACGAATTCAATATATACACAATATAGTACTTCTCATCATTTCTTTTACTCTTTCTCATATCCTCAGTATAAAGTAAGACCACACTATTTATAGGTGATAAATCTTCCTTACAATGAACAGAAAGATAATGAAGTGGTTAATTAGATAGGTAAATAGCTTAGATGTTACACGAATTATAAGAATAATGAGTGGAATGAAAAGTTGGAGGTTCATATATGTTATAAGAGAAATAAAACACACCTTCACATGGGCGTAGCTACACTTTGGCTAGGGTGTCCAATTGGACATCCTTCGTCAGAAAATTATATTGCTTTTATAAGAAAAATAATGATTTAAATGTTTAAATAACACATTTTTGACACCCTTGAAAAATAATAAAAATTTTCTAGCTTAGTGGTTTGGAGTCGTTCAACTCTTACCAAGTTCTTTACAACTTGTCGAGATCGATTCCCGTTATTTGATTTTGATTTTTTTCTTTTCATTAAAAATTTAAATAAAATTTAAAAGAATTATTTAATTTAAAGTTAATAAGAAAATTCTATTTATTTATTCCATTAAGCTACTAAAAGTGATAACACTTTATATAAATTCTCTTTTAATATAACTCGTTTGATTCTATTATTTATTTTTCATTTCTCGTTGTTAGTCATCAGAGGTTTGTGAAATGTTGAAGCATAAAAGTGATTTCACTTTAAACTGAAATATCTCTCTTTTTCTTTGTTTGTTCACTTCCTATCAGATAAACGAGAACACTAAAGTTAAATATTATGTAATTTGATTTTAAAATTTTTTGGTACAGTTTAATTTAAAAAAATTAACCATTAATGTTATGTAGTTTGATTTACAAAATTTAAGTACACCCATTCTATAAATTCTTTTTACGAGCTATGAGATTTTCGGACACCCTTCATAAAATTTCTGGCTACGCGACTGCCCCTTCATATTGAAAAGTCACAGGATTTTTTCTTTGATTTTGTAGGCAGCATAAACCTAAAGTTGTCCTGGTACGTGTTGTCCACCAAAATAAATACTCCATCCGTCCCATTTTATGCTATACTTTTTGAGATTTAAACAAGTCTATTTTGTAGTGTAAGTTTTTTCATAGATTTATTAAACATTTTAAATTATCAATTTTTGTAATTTATATCTTTTTTTTTTTTGCATAGTTTAAAAATATATAAATTTAATTTTTTTTAAAAATTGAAGATTTAATACGCAAATTACCAGTAAAACTTAAGTTTTAAAAAACGAAAAAGTGTCACCTAAGAAAGTATGTAGTACTTTTTTTGCTAATACAGAATGCCATTTTGTACAAATATAAGTGGTATTGATGTATTAGCTTAATTGAGCATAATAGATGAGAAAAAAAATGACATAATAAATAATTTTGCACCAAAGTAAATAGTATATACTTTGTTGCTTGCCATTTTGGTCTATACATAGGCTAAAGTTGAGAAATGAGTTTCTAGAAGAAAAAGATAAATATAATGTCCCGCTAAAATTCCAATTCTTGATCACCAAATGGATTATCCCATTTGGAGGAAGAAGAAAATCTTTTTAAATCCCATGACATCAAATATAATCATGATGACTATTCTCTATAGATCCTGGGGTTGTTCGACGTTTACGATTTGGGAGTTGGTGATGAAATTGGGCTCTATTGGGATCCAAGGTTTCAATCGTTTATGTTCAAAATACTTTGTAAGGTTTCTTGGGAGAAGATATTCTCTTACGAAGTTAACAACACGACACCGGTATCGGTAGTGACTCGAGAGCTAATAGAGACAGGCCCTGCCTGACATTTCATTCGAATAACATGAGGCACATGACTAAGAAGATTACCAGTCAAGATCTCACTTTTGGAGAGCTGCGGATTTCATTTTCCAAGACATTTAATTACATTCTTCCATACTGGAAGTTGGAGCTGGCAAAAAGTTTGGTGAACGGGAGCACGGTGCGTGTTTGCTTGTGGGATGTAACAGAAGAGAATGAATGGCCTAATAGGTATGAAGATGGAAGTTTTACTTTTAGGAAGCTGTATAGTGATGAATACTCTGTATCATGCATGACATTGATCAATGATCGCGGATTGGGTGTTGGTGATGAAATTTGGCTATGTTGGAATCCAATTGTCTCAAAGTTCATATTCAAATTAATTTCAAAGGTTTGTAGGAAGAAGACATTTGAGGTACTGACCCAAGAGCTAATAGAGACAGGCCCTGTCATGATATTTGATCTGAGTAAAGTAAGGCATATAAGTATACACATCACCGCTCAAAATATTGTTCAAGGTCAACTGGAGATTTCATCTTTCGAGACGTCTGAGTACATCCTTCCATATTGGAAATTGAACAAGGCCAAAAGTTTGGTGAACGGGTATGTGGAGCATGTTCGTGTGTTGAGTATAATGGGGACGAATTACCGTAAGAAGTATGACGGTGAAACTATTAGTTTTAGGAAGCTTCCTAATAATGTCTATTCTCTAACGATTGTGGATTGTTCAATGATAGAGGACTATTTTGGGATCCTAGATTACCAGCATTTATTCTCATGTTACGTTCTTAGGCTGGTGTTTCAAGAAATAGGGTTGTATTGATTGATTAAGGGCTTGTAGAAATTCAAGTTTTATGTTCAAATTGTGTAAATGATTCAACAATTGAGATATGAGCTAGCATTATTCATTGTACTTCATCTAACAGAATATGCACAGTAACATCAAAGAGACAGTGCCCATTTTGCTGTTAGTGAGTGCACTAGTCTGTTTAGCTCATAACAGACACAACTAGCTAACCACTTGATTAATATCAACTAATTAACTGCAAACAGAAGGGAACTGCTGTGCAAGTATATATATACCTGCATTTGACGTAAAAACTCATCTCCTGGCAGTCGAAATTCTTATTTGCACGATATAACACCATGATGACATTACCATAGAATGCTCTTCTCGAGCCATTCATGCTAGTTCAGCCAACACATTTTCGAGGGGAACTCTCAGTTTGCTCATAAGTTAAGAATAAGCAAATCGCAAAGATTTTGAGGTCGAGAATATTACCAGATAAGTAGGACTCGAGAGCTAATTGAGATAGGGGACATATATGCTCCCCCAAAAGTCAATCCAGAAAACCCATGGCAGATCAAGATAAAGATTACCAGTTATGAGGTTGAGGCAGGAGCCCTCTTGATTCCATATATCGAAACGTTTGAGTACATTCTTCGATACTGGACGTTGGACCTCGGCAAAATTTTGGTGAACGGGTGCGCTGTGTGTGTTCAAGTATGGGATGTAACAACGGATAATGCTCCTAATAAGTATGAAGGTGAGCGTGTTTACTTATGGAAGTTGTGCAACGATGACTATGCTCTTTCGTGCATTGAATGGTTCAACAATAACAAATTGGGCGTCCATGATGAAATTGAGCTGTTTTGGGATCCTAGATCTTCAAATTTTATGTTCAAATTACTTTCTCAGGTCAAACGTTCTACAATTTAGAAAATACTTGTTTATAAAGTGTAGAAAATTTATGAAATTTATTAAAGACTATTTTGTATGTTTCCAATCAAGGAAAATAATGAGGGAGTGAAAATTGTAAGATCGGGATTTATATAAACTAAAATTTTAATGAATTTAAAGTTATAAGTATTAGAAATTTATATATAATTCGAATAAGGAAAGATTTAATAAGAAAATTTTATTCAATTTCAAAATTTTAAATATTAAAAAAAAAAAAAAGGGATCCTAGATTACCATCATTTATTCTCATGTTACTTTCTAAGGCTGGTGTTTCAGTATTGATTGATTAAAGGCCTGTAGAAATTCAAGTTTTACGTTGAAATCCTGTAAATTATTCAAAAGTTAAATTACTATTTTGCCCCTCCACTAAATCAAAATAAATTAATTTATTTTTTAAATACCAATATTTAATTATATAATGATAGAATATGAAGTCCAATAACTACACTTTAGTTTTTTAGTTATGACATTATAATTATAATTAATTAGGTTAAATAAAATTAGAGTAGAAAACAATAACGTATGAATTTTGCAATTAACATCAATTTATCTATCATGAAAAAATAATGTAATGAAACTCTTCAAATTTTGTGATTCTTTGAATTTTGAAACTAAAATAAATTTATCTATCATGACTCAATGTGCCCATTAAAAAATTTTGGTAGGTGAAAAGATAACCAAATATTACTATAAATACAAGTTAATTGATTCCTAAGTCATCACTTTCTTTTCTTTTCTATGCTCTACTATTCTCTTTTCTTCTTCCTAGATTATGATATGAATACATGTCGTCAAGAAGCTAACCGGAGAGAAGAACAAATAGCTTCATTCTAAAAGTTAAAAAAAAACTTTCTTACAATATAGTTCAACTTTTAAACTTAACAGTATAAGATATGACTTCTATATTCCTTTAGATCTTGTTTTATGTTAGATTATGATTTTAAGTTTTTCTTTTTAATTTTGGAGTTAAGGTATGGTTGTCCAAAATGGATTTGGTATGCAACCCATATTTTAATGTAATTATGTATTATTTTGCATTGTTATGAAAAATTTTCTTTGTTTTTATGTTATTATGCTTTTAAGTGCTATTTAATTGACAAAACTTTTATTAATACATGATGAAATTGATTATATATATATATATATATATATATATATATATATATATTCGTGGGACTCACGTGCTTCGTGTCGAGAACTAGTTATATTAAAAATGGGAAGGTATTAGCAGATTCAAAGTTAAATTACGAAAATACCCATTCATTCATATTTTTAATAAGCAAAAATGCCTTTTACCAACTTTTAGAATTATTTTTAATTCAAAAATGTCATTTACCAACTTTAAAAAATAAAGCAATAATTATGATTAAACTACACTTGAAACATGATTAAATGTTACCCATTTACCATTTTCCATTTCTCAATGAGCTTTAATTGTTAATCCAAACTACCCTTTAAAAGTTGAACAATAAAATTATCCTTTATTTCAAAGTAAAATTTCTGCATATTTTTCTGGATGAATTAATTAAGATTTTTTTTTTCCAGACTATCATGGTCACTTTAAATTTGTGCTTAGGAAAATATTTTAATGGTTGAGGATATTGTGTTAATGAATTTCTATTAAAATGTCAAATAATGGTTTTACTAATGATCAGTTACTTGAAAGGCTTTTTAAATCAATACGTTACAAAATTAAACTATTTGCTTTCCGATGAATTATAGATATTGCATAGTGAATATGAATAGGGTATCAAATTTGATATTTCTTGACGCACATTAAAAAAATTATTGTTGTAACGAATCACCGTGGGTTGCAAGTGTCCAGGGACTAGTGGTTAAATAAAGTTGAACACAATTTTTCATTAAATGCCTATTAAGACCTTTTATTTTCTTAAATTCTATAGTAAGTCAAAATACAGATATTTTTAAAAACTTCACACCAAAAATAATAATAATAATAATAATAATACTTTTTCTCAAAGTGGGGAAATAATAATTCAAAACCTAATTTTTTAAGAGTTAACTCTTATAAATTGCAGCTCACCTGCGTAATATTTTTTGGATTCTTCAATGTCGACCTTTTTTTACAATGAAGAAGTAGAAGAAGCAGCTTTGCCGATTGAGATACGGGATCCCCCGAAAATCGATCCATGGAAGATCAAGATAAAGATTACGAGTTACGAGGTTGAAGCAGGAGCGTTTTTGATTCCATATAACAAGATGTTTGAGTACATTCTTCTATACTGGACACTGGACCTCGCCAAACTTTTGGTGAATGGGTGGGGTGTGTGTGTTGAAGTGTGGGATGTAACCGAGGATAATGCTCCTAAGAAGTATGATGGTAGGCGTGTTCACTTATCGAAGATGCACAACGATGACGACTATGCTCTTTCGTGTATTAAATTGTTCAACACTAGAAGATTGGACGTTGGTGATGAAATTGGGCTATTTTGGAATCCTACATCTTCAGATTTTATGTTCAAATTAATTTCTCGACGACAAAAAACAGCATAGCATAGTATTAGTCTTTGATTATGAAATTGGAATATTTGCAATAATATGATTTAGTCTATGTGTATTATTATAGTGCTATGTTTTTTTGGTTTAGGCAAACGATGATAGTTTAGGAGGATTTTGATACAAGCCGATGATCTTGTATGATTGATTTTAATGAATCCATACTGATGACTCTCAATGACTTTGTGTCCTCTGTTAGTACAAAGCAGGGTTGTGAGAATTACTGTGATGCTTTTAAATCAGTAGTTAGATTCGTTTGATTTTGCATGCCATCGAACCAGATGACTGTTTACACTACAACAAAAATAATCATTAGCGGTATCTAATTCTTAATTGTCGCTAAATATGTATTTTTAGTGACAATTGTCACTTTTTGTATATGTCCCTAAAGCCTTTAGCGACATTGGTTCTAATGACACTTAACTAATGCCGTTAAAGAGACATTGGTTCTAATGACACTTAACTAATGTCGTTAAAGACTTTAGCACTCTTTAGTGACAATATTTAATGCCGCTAAAAGTTATTTTTGTTGTAGTGTTAATCAAAATTATAGTCCAGTCCTATCACAGTTTCTCTAGAAAAGGAATTCCTTTTCTTAAATGAACTCCGAAAATTATAGTCCACCCCTATCAAATCACGGGTTAGCTTTGCAAGACTACAAATACTAAGTGTTGGGTATGTTATGCACCACCAGAGTTTTTCAAAGTTGCAAAGTTTGTATCTGCACTGGTTGATTTCTCCTTTACCTACCATTATATTTTATACTAGTTTTCGAGCACGTACGTTGTACGTGTATTCAAGGCTAAGTAATAGTTTATTAAAATACTATTAGAATTAATGTGTGATGAATTATATAAACTTTTGAAAGAGATAGGTTACCTTTTGCCTGAATTAAACTTCAGAGTCCTTTCATAATCGAATTTAATAGAAATAATAAGTTAAAATGTATATATAATATCAAATGTAACATGACAAGCTATTAAGATCAACATGCTTCGTGCGATGCCGCATCAAATTAGACAAAGAACTCAAACAATGAATTAATCCTCTAAAATACAAATTCATCTACAATATATCATCTCATATATAATAAAAATTATCTATAGTAATTCATGCAATTACACATTCAAGTGTAACCAGAATTTTAAAGCTTAATAGAATAAAGAAACAACAACTTTACTAATCAACATCACCTGGGAATAAACTACCACAAAAATACCAAAAGAAGGAATTTGATTGAAGAGTAAAAATATGCCTTTAAACTTTATGCGGCCATTCAATTTGATAGGATTTATTTAGATTTTAATTACTTTAGTTTATGATATTCTATTTATCTAATAGTATAGCTAGATAGATACATATTAAAACCTTGAATATATTTTTTTCCTTTAAAGCTTGTAGCTCCAAACATGTGATCACATTTATTCATAAATTTAAGTTATTATTTTATATCTAAAGAATAACATAAAATATGGTACATTAAAGGTAATTCATAGATGCAAGAGAATTTCCTTTCGAAGTTATAGAATAATATCAAAATAAAATGATACGATGTAAGAATATATACAGTGTGCATCTTCTGTTCGCCTAGTCACCACAAAGTACGTAACCATCAAAAAAAAATATTAGAGTTTTCTAGCTTTTCAACTCTAATAATAATCATATGACGGGTATAGTAGTACTCCATGCAATATGTATTCGGGACTTGGGGTGAAAAGGATAAAACAAACAACAAAAAATTAAATCTAAAAAGCAAACGAAATAGACCAAATATAAAAGAATAAATATATAATAGAATCTATAAACAAAACATAATATATGTGTGCATATGTAGATTTTCTTTCATCCAACATCACTTAAACCTTGAAAAATGGCAACATATATATATCAAATGATACAAGAAGCAAAAGAGAAGTAATATCGAAATTAAAGAATCAAGAGATACAATAATAAAATGTGACTATTTTTTTAAAAAAAAATAATCTCTTGTTTTTCATTATTCCTCACACCTTAATAATAAAGTTGATGAAAATTCTTTCATGTCATCAGCATTTCCATAGTTCATTATCTTAACAAAACAAGCAAAATAAAAAAAATAACTAAGATTACTTCATGACAAAGTTTACAGAAAAGTACCTTTTCAGGAAGCACACAAGTGTATTTATAAGTTACTAATAAATATATAATGTCATACAGAAAAATATAAGTCATGCTGGAAAAAAAATTAAAGTTATACAAATAACTCGTTGGGTACAAAGATTAATAATGCAGGGATTAGTAATGCTGGGATTAGTAATGCAGAGATTAATAGTGTAGAAATTAGTAATGCAGGGACTATTTTTATCAAGTGTTTGGTTCATTGTTTTCCACCCATCTTGTGTTTGGAAAAAACTTTATAAAAAACTTATTTCCAATTATACCCTTGAATTCTTATGCAATTGAATTAAGGTAAATAATTGTCGAACAATATTTTTTTTATGACCTTCTAACTAGCTAAGAAAAGAACAATTTTATTATCATGTTTGCCTTTTTTCTTCTTAAATTATTTGAGGATAAATAATTGTCATCTTATTAAATTGATCACTTACAAATGTCAATTTTCAATTTAAAAAAAGATAAACTATCAACTTTTAAAATTGAAAAGACGGTAAACAATAGTAAAATTGAATAAATCATCTACATTTACGCATAAAATTGCAACTATGTATTCAATTTTATAAATTGTTGAAAATATAATTTGTAAGCTAATTTATTTAAATAAATTTACTTGCACAACCATAAAACATAAAATCAAGAAAATAAACAAATAATAAAATGTTTGAAGGATATTTTTGTCTTTAGTAGACTTATCCATGGTATTATATCCCATGTATTGCTAATACCTCCAAATATAAGGTATTAGTAATATATCATATAATACCATGTAGGAGGTACAACTAATCCATGGATTAGTTATGCATAGATCCAATTTCCTGCCAAACGTAGTACTAAATAATACCATCTATAATACATGGACTATTTGTTTTAATGCGGCTTATCAAACGATCCTTAGGTTCTTCACCATACATGCACTTGCAGTTAATTTGTGATTGAGTTCTTCACCATACATGCACTTGCATTTAATTTGTAATTATTTCTTTAGGCTAATTCCTTATACAATATAATTAATAATTATTTAATCTTCATGCTAATAAATAACTCATAATCTAAAAAATAATGAAATATTATTACTTAATATTTAATTAATTAGGTTTTTAAAATATTTTAATTAACAATAAAGGCAAAACGTAATTCAACTTCAAAGACAAAACATTCTCACTTATAATAATATATGATAAGTAGCAAAAGGTACTTCAGGAAACACATTACCCCTCAAACTATCGCTCAAGGAACACTGTGTATTTCATCTTTCGAGACGTCTGAGTACATTCTTCCATACTGGAAGTTGGACAAGGCCAAAAGTTTGGAGAATAGGAACGTAAAGTATGTTGGCGTGTGCGATGTAAGAGATGAAAAGTATGGAAGGACTAATAGGTATGAAGATGTAAGTTTTACTTTTAGAAAGTTGTGTAGTGATGACTACTCTTTATCGTGCATGGAATTGATCAATGATCGTGGATCGGGTGTTGGTGATGAAATTTAGCTATGGTGGAATCCTATTGTTTCAAAGTTTTTATTTATATTAATAAGTACAGGTATATTGATTGATTAGGGCCTTGTAGAAATTCAAGTTTTATGTTCAAATTCTGTAAATGATTGAAGAATTGAAATATGAATATATGATGGATGATTCTTTTCTCAAATTTAATCTGTTTTTTGTACTTGTGTTTGGAATTTTGTCTACTTGTATTTATTTGCAAGAAAAGAAATGAGTATTAAAGACGGTTATACAAGTTTGAATGTTTTGTGCCTGAGTAGCTAAGAATCGATATGTCATCAAATCGCTTGTTTCCTTTATATCTTCATAACTTCACAAAATCTTGTCTCTCTGCAAAAGTTAAAGAGGATTCATGGAAGTGGCATTTTCGCTATGGGCTTTTAAACTTTGGAAGCTTGGAGTTTCTAAAACAAAAACAATTGGTGTTGGGTCTTCCAAAGCTTGAGTCACCCAATGAAGTATGTGAAAAGTGTGTTGTTAGCAAGCAACACCGTGAACCATTTCCAAAATGCAATTCTTGGAGGGCGAAGAAGGCGCACTCAGATATTTGTGATCCGATAAGTCCTACATCTAATGGAGGTAAACGCTATTTCATTAGCTTCATTGATGATTATACCAGAAATACTTGGGTCTTTTTCTTTAGAGAAAAAGCTGAAGCATTTGAAACTTTTAAGAAGTTTACAGTGCTTGTTGAAAATGAAGTAGGTTGTCAAATTTGTGAGAAACATGGAACTAAAAGGCACCTTACCGCAACCTACACACCTCAACAGAATAGAAATATCGCACAATTCTTAATATGGTGCGTAGTCTTTTGAAGAGAAGTCACTTACCAAGGAAGTAATGATGGTGATACTGGAATTTGGACATGAAAAAGTGTTAAAGTGTCGTTGTTTTGAAGTATGGCAAAGTTAAGGAGTTGTAGTAGTAACATGGCAAAAGAAGGAAGATGTGTGTCTTATTTGCTGAGTTCGAAATGTATAATTGTCATCATCAAAAAGGGGGAATTTGTTAGAATTAGAAAGATTTTGATAATTGACAAATATAGGAACAGATGAAAGAAACAGGTTGTACAGACGTGTTCCTTACAGAACGAATCCGACTTGGATAAGGAGAACGTCAACCACGTGAATTAGAAGTTATAAAGCTGTGGAATTATTATTTTTTCGACAAGCAACCAGTACAAAGAGTTTCCTTTTATAAAGGAGTTCAAAGCCAAGTGAAAGAAGGAAAACTAATTCCTATTTAAGGAAATCTATTTAAAGAAATTGTGTTTTCTTATTTATTTAAGGAAATTGTGTTTTCTTATTTATTTAAGGAAATTGTGCTTTCTTATTTATTTAAGGAAATTTTGTAGAAAAAGAGTCCAAGTAGAAGTCAACAAGGATTTGTAGAAGGCAAATACAAGTTGAATTATACAAGGAGTTGGTGAAGTTCTGATCTATAAATAGAGAGCTATTTGCATCAGAAAAAATTGTGCACTTACACAGAGAGAAGATCAAAACACGATCAAGAGGTTTGAGAGAGTTTTGAGATTTATTGGGGGTGTTGCAATTTGTGAGAAAAAATTGTAAAATTGTATTCAAGAGTCTTGTTTACAATCAGAGTTTTGTGAGTAGGACTTGTTCAACAAGTTGTAGAACTTGAAGAACATTAGAAGATATAAAACCGGGGGGTTTTGTGTCTTTGGGTAGCTAGAAATTAGAGTTTATAATTTCTTAGCTAGGAATTAGAGTTTATAATTCCTCTAGGGATTAGAGTTTATAATTCCTTAGGTTACATAGCTTTGTAATTTTTTGTTGAGACTTGAAGTTTAATAAAGTGGAGTTAAATCCTACAGAGGTGTAGGTCGTGGTTTTTACCCTTGTGAGTTGGGGTTTTCCGCGATAAAATATTGTGTCATTATTTTATTTGCTTCACAAAACGTAACTGCTATAATTCTGCAAAGGAACATATAAAACAAACCTGTTCCTAAGGCGAATTTGGGAGTCAAAATTCCAACAAAAAGTTTGGAGAACGGGTGTGGGTGTGTGTTGACGTATGGATGTAACTAATTTATGGTTAATTAAATTTTTTCCAAATCTGATTTACAATTTTTAGTCAACTGCCAATTAAGACCTTTTACCTTCTTAAATTCCATAAAAAGTCAAAACTAAAAATAATTTTAAAAATTTCACACCAAAAATAATATTATTTTTCCTGTTTCCCTCTCAAAGTAGGAAAATAATTTTAAACCTAGAGTTTACTCTTATAAATTGAATCTTTCCTGCCCCTCTCTCTCTCTGTGCGTAATATTTTTATGGAGTCTTCAATGTCTGATCAAAAGATATATCCTCTTGTAAGACCTTTGCTTAGCCTTAAGAAGACCTTCCTTTACAATTTTTTTCCATCAAAAGAAGAAGAAGAAGCTTGCAAACGTAACAACACTCCCAATGTAGTGACTCGAGAACTAATTGAGATAAGGGATATGTATCCTCCCCCAAAAATCGATCTGGATAACCCATGGCAGATTAAGATAAAGATAACCAGTTATGAGGTTGAGGCTGGAGCCTTCTTGATTCCATATATCGAGACGTTTGAGTACATCATTCGATACTGGACATTGGATCTGGCAAAAATTTTGGTGAATGGGTGCGGGGTGTGTGTTCAAGTGTGGGATGTAACGGAGCATAATGCTCCTAACAAGTATGAAGGTGAGCGTGTTTACTTATGGAAGCTGTGCAACGAAGACTATGCTCTTTCGTGCATTGAATGGTTCAACAATAACAAATTGGGCGTTGGTGATGAAATTGGGCTGTTTTGGGATCCGAGATGTTCAAATTTTACGTTCAAATTACTTTCTCCTAGAATTTAGGAGCAAAAACAACATACCCTAGTCTTTTTTGTTAGTATTATTGTTGAATATTTGATTATGAAATTGAAATATTTGCAATAATAATTATGATTCTTAAAATTGTCAATTTAGTCTGTGTGATCCCCTTGTATTATTATTATTATAGTGATTGTTTTTAGGCATGAAAAGCAATGCTAGTTTAGGAGGATTTTGATACAAGCGTTGCTACAATACAGAGCTGATAAGTGCAGGGTTGTGAGAATTGTTCTCCTCCTAAAGAATTATATTATTGGGGTTAATGCGATGCTTTTAAATCAGGCAATCAGTCAGCAGTCATCTCTATTCAGTGACTCAACCTGTCAAATCGAGCAGTTTGATCACAGTCTCTACAAAACATCTTGTTGTATCGTTCTAGAAAGGTCTTACAGCAACCACATTCTTTTTGATAGAGCTTTTTTTTTTTACTTGAATTTGCTGATATCATCGTCTTGATTCTGCTTTTCTTTCTACTTGAATTTTTACTAACCAAGTGTATATGCTCTACGTGTCAAAAAAAGAAAGAAAGAAATTGAAACAGACATATAAGTCGTATAAGATGTATGTAACACAGGAGAATGATCCTAAGAAGTATGAAAGTGCAACTCATGTATAGGAAGCTGCATAATGATCACGAATTGGGTGTTGCTGATGAAATTGGGATCCTAGGTTTTAAACATTTGTGTTTAGAATCATCTATCTCGATGATCAACAAGTCGAAATTCCAAAACAGGGGTATCTAACATTTCACACCTTTTACATCAAGTGTCTTAGCTGACATTTGTAGAAAAGATGACAAATAACAAATGAAAGGATTTAGCGACGATACTATAATTGTTGATATATTATAGTTAGCGGCAATAACAAATATAAGCTTTATAACCAACACTCTTTATTAATGTCGCTTAAGGCTGTAGCGACTCTGGATACAATGACATTAACTCAATTGTCACTAAATATTACTATGACAATACTATTGCCGCGGAAAGAGAACTTATTGTTATTAAATATTATTTTTGTTGCAGGATAAGTAAATTGAAATGAACATGTATTTTAAAAATAATTTCAAAAATAATTTATACTTGAAATAAAACTAGAAATCAGTGACGGAAAACCCCAAGACTTATACTTAAGTTAGATGTCTCTAGTTTGCAAGATTTCAGAATCCAAAAATTGTGAAAGTCTGAGTTCAACAATTTTAATAAAATTTATTAAAAATTATTTTGTATGTTTCCAATCAATTTGTAAGAATGTGAAATAGAAAAAAAAGGAAAAAAAAAAGAAAAACTGAAAACTGAAAAATGGTTATGCCCCGCCATTTGTAACGGCCTCTGTTTATCCTATAAATTTCCCTCTTCTTTCTTCTTCTTCAGTTTCCAACTAAAATTGTTGATTGTCAACAGAATGAGTGAAAAGGAAATATATTCTCTTGTAAAACCTTTGCGTAGCCTTAAGAAGACCTTCTTTTACAATTTCTTTCCATCAAAAGAAGAAGAAGAAGCTTGCAAACGTAACAACACTCCATACGTTGTGACTCGAGAGCTAATTGAGATTAGGGCTATATATCCTCCTCCCAAAATCGATCTACAAAATCCATGGCAGATCAAGATAAAGATTACCAGTTATGAGGTTGAGGCAGGAGCCCTCTTGATTCCATATATCGAGACGTTTGAGTACATTATTCGATACTGGACACTGGACATGACCAAAATTCTGGTGAATGGGTACGGGGTGTTTGTTCAAGTGTGGGATGTAACGGAGGATAATGCTCCTAACAAGTATGAAGGTGAGCGTGTTTACTTATGGAAGCTGTGCAACGATGACTATGCTCTTTTGTGCATTGAATGGTTCAACAATAACAAATTGGGTGTCGGTGATGAAATAGGGCTGTTTTGGGATCCGAGATCTTCAAATTTTATGTTCAAATTACTTCATAAGAATAAAATGCGGCTGATTCATTTGTAGAAATTGGGATATTATGTTCAAATTCTGTAAACGATTCAAGAAATAGGATCATAGCTTTGTAAAATAGAGTATGAATATGTGGCTACGATGATTGTCTCTTTTTCTCTACTTGTTTTTCCAAGTTTTATGTTGAAATTCTGCAAACGATTCAAGAATTGTCTTGATAATCTGTACTTGTATTTGGAAGAAAAGATTGGGTGACATTTCTGTTATTCGATGAGATGTTGTGCTTCAATGTATGGCTATACAATTAGTGCCTGAATAGCTAAGAATTGAATGTCTTGTGATAACTCGAGCTGTTTGATCTCCAAAACATCTTTTTGTATCGTTCTTGAAATCTCGGTTCTACTTATCTGAATTTTCTTTGTAGTTGAATTTTAGTAACCAAGTGTATTCTCTAGCATACACCATTGTAGTTCACCTAACAGAATATGCACATTAATTAGTCCATGTACATGGACAAAGGTTTGGTGAACGGGAATGTGGGATGGCAGGACTAATAGGTATGAAGATGCAAGTATTACTTTTAGGAAGCTGTGAAGTGATGATCACTCTCTAATGTGCATGACATTGATCAATGATCGCGAATTGAGTGTTGGTGATGAAATTGGTCTATGTTGGAATCCTATTGTTTCAAAGTTTATATTCAAATGAATAAGTAGGGCTGTATTGATTGATTAGGGGCTTGTAGAAATTCGAGTTTGTGTAAATGATTGAAGAATTGAAATATGATGGATGATTCTTTTCTCAAAATTTAATCTGTTTTTTGTACTTGTGCTTTTGGAATAACTGGATACTTGTATTTATTTGCAAGAAAAGAGACGAGTTTCAATTCATCTGTTATACAAAGTTTGAATGTTTTGAGCAAAGATGTGATGGTTCAAACTGTTTCATTTCGTTCTTGAAAGGTCTTACAACAATCACATAAACATTCACCTCTTATGTTTTTTTCTTTTACTTGAATTTGCTGATATCATCGTCTTCGTACCTCAATTCTACTGATCTCAACTTGCAAGTGTATGCGCTAGCATTAATCATTGTAGTTCATCTAACAGAATATGCACAGTAACATCAAAGGGACGGTGTCCGTTTTGCTGTTATCTAGGCTAGTAATATGACAGTAATCTGTTTATACAGAGTGTAATAAGTGTCAGCTAATTTAACAGCCACAACTAATGAACTAACTAACCACTTGATTAATATTAACTAACTGCTAACATAAGTGGACTAAACTTCAAAATGATTCATTTAAGTTTGAAAGTAGGTCTGAAGTTATCGTGTGAATATATTTTTGTATAGGTAATAAATTATTTTTTTCTGCAAACAATCTATATATGGTATATATATGCAATAATTTAATTCGTTTTTAACCCTTGATTTATGATTAAAGAATATGTAAAGAGGGTATTATTTTCCAAATCTAAAATGTTAAGAGGGTGAAATGAGTTTTTTATTAATATAAATTTCTTCTTCTCCTTTTTTTTTTGATAGTATATTATTGGAAGAAAATGTGGGTAGTATTTCACTTTGGGCCAAAAATAGAAAAAGTTGAAGAATGCTCCTTATGATTATTATTTCATTGGTTATCCCACACCGATCATACCTTTCTTATTGAACAAATTCCATTTATGATTTATTTAATTTGGAATATAGTTTTGGTGGAGCTCCAACTAAAGAAATCAAATTATTTTAAAATATTTTTTCGATTGCATAATGATTCATGCATGACATTTCTAGGTTAGATAAACCCCATAATTAATTTCTCAATAATTTGATAAAAGTACTACAATTAACAAATAATGCTGGATTGACATTATGTTCAAGCAAGTCTGAATGTAGATTTATGTGAATTCAATAATCGAGAAATTTATGAAATATCTTATCATAAATTTCATTATTATTATTATAATATTAATTTAAAATTTATTTATAGTAATTATAAATTTTAAATTGTAAATTTATCTGAGTTTTCGAATATGTATCTTCAAACTGAATTCATACTTGTTTAATTTATTTTTCAAAAAAAACAACTTATTTTTAAGTGTTCAAGACAAGTAAAGAAGAAGTAGAACATAATCTGATACCGCCCCATTTGATTTCATGTTGATAATGCGCCTCACAAATAATATATTAAAGTCAATTAAGTTCTTTACCCATAATCTTTATTTATTTTTATTTGTTCATTATTTAATGTGATATAATTTTTTAGAGAGAATTAACAGAGTGACGATATTATCATTTTTAAATATAATAAATTTATATTTTAAAAAATACATTGGAAAAATGTCAAAAGTTAGAACTGAAGTGAAAAATTATGTCTTGACGGAAAGAGTATAAAATTATTGGTTGGAAACATTATTATATATTAGGCCTCATTATGAAGTATCTTTTTCATCCATTTTTACTTATATAGTATTGAATTGACACATCACTTTTAAATGTAATAAAAAATGATATTCTATATTGTCAGTCCTAATATATAATATTAATTTAGTGTTTTTTTTAATAATACATGCAAATAATTATAGTTAATACTCGTTCTATTCTATATGAATAATTTTGACATTTTTTTATTATTTAAAATAAATAAACTTTTCAAAGTTCAAGAGTCTATTCACGTTTTTTCCCACTTCTTTTTAATAAGATTTTAGATCACAAATAATGACCATCTCTATTTTAAAAAAGTTTGGAAAGTATTTAAAAGAATATATTGTTAAAAGAATATGAAGTTCCCAGGATAAAATTAGGGTATGTATAATTATTATAAACTAAATAAATTTTTTTAGTGTTTTATAAATTAAACAAGTTAAAATAAATAATTTATTTTTAATATATTTTCTTGTTTGACCACAAACACAATCAATCAAACATAAAGTAATATAACTTTTTCCAGTATGTACCAAAAATAAGTAGACCAATGTCACCACGCATGAACCGCCGGTATGGATTGGCTAGTTGGGGATAGAGATAATAAATAGATTATTTGATAAAATTATATTTTAAAATATTATTTAAATATTAATTGTCATTTAAAAGTGATTTAACATTTAACTAGCAAAAATCTTAATTGTTTCTTATTAAAAGTATTTCAAAATAAGTTGGTTTTACCAAATTTTACCATGTGTCCAATGTTCATGTGAAATGTCTATCGAACTATCTAATTTTGATGTCGAAAACCTCTAAAAAGCGCTTTTAAAAAATGAAAATGAAGTTCTTCGGGATGGCTCAGTTGGTTTGGAGGGTGGTTATCCACATCAATCACCCTCAATGCCTTTCGAGTTGAGCTTGTCGCATAGGGCTTGCCAGTACGATTTACATCTCCTGTGTGGTTTGCAGGCTATTACACAGTAGGAGATTTACCCAGTGCGCACAAAGTGTTCAGTGAGGGGTTTACCCAGTGCGCACA
Organism: Solanum sitiens; assembly: GCA_016801875.1. Lineage (NCBI taxonomy): Eukaryota > Viridiplantae > Streptophyta > Magnoliopsida > Solanales > Solanaceae > Solanum > Solanum sitiens. The sequence continues at coordinate 453,453 of JABWTJ010000223.1, read as the reverse complement.
AAGTGTTCACCACAGAGTGCTCACCCGAAGGACAGAGGCTGTGACAGAGGTTGTAACGAATGTGAATTATACTGAGGTTCAAAAAAAAATTGATGAAAATGAAATAATAATGCTATTGTTTGTTTTTAACTATCTTTATGATTAGTTAAATACAATAAGATATGTCTTTTTGATATAAAAATCTCGTTGAGTAATAATATTTCTAAACTATTAAAAATGAAGCACTCATGTCTATCATTTATTCACTTTTAATTTTACAAATAAACGCCTTACCATTATAGTTAATATGGAGCCTAAAAAGAATCAGAGAATTTTAAATCCATTTAATTTAGTTATTAAATTGCTATTAAAAATAGCAGTTTTAGACCTAAAAAACATTAAGAGCATTTTTAATCAAGTAAATATAAAAAAAAACATTTTAAAATTATTTACAATACATTAAAAACATTTCCAACTCTTGTCCATTATAAAAATTGGTAAAATGTCTATCTATGTGTATAACAAATTAACAATCCATTTTGAATCTTTTTATTTTTGATATATAATATATAATATAATAAATGTAAAAATATCCTCTAAATTAAGAATCAAAAAGTAATTCAGATAGAGCCATTAAAATTTCTGAGTTTTAAATCTCCACCCTTCATTTCTTATCATCCTTTTATATCTTACTATATACTAAAATCCCCACTAATTTAACTACCCTCTCTTCTCTTCTTCTTCATTCTAGCTACTTGTTGAGAATTCATTTTCAATTTAAAACCCTTAAACCCATCATATATTTATATATAAATACATAGCTATTATTGAAGAAAACACTAATTATAATTCTCAGCTATACTTCTGAGTCGACTGTTTATTAAAAATAATCTCTTTTGTCTCCGTAAAGGTAAGGATAAGATTTTCGTACATTTTTTATCATCTCATATTACATTGTTAACTTATCAAATATATACTTCAAATATTGTTTTACTTGTTATTGGTGTTTCTTCTATTGATTCCCTTAATTGCAATTAAAAAAATAATATTATTTTTTAATCTTTCTTGTACCGACAAATGTGATTTAAATTTTGTTTTATAATTATAATTTTGAATTATTTTTTATATTTCCTTGTTTCCACATTGGCTATGAGAGATTGATATGTAATTTTCTATTTTTTTTTATGTATAAATACTATTATTATTTTTCTTCACTGATTTTAATTATAAAAGAAAATAGATATTGGATATATTTTTTTTTAAGTAAACTGAAAAAATAGTGATTTCTTACATTTAGAAAATTTGAAGTAATTTTAGGTTTAGTTGGAAAAATGGCACCAAACAAGAATGGTCGTGGCAAGACAAAAGGAGACAAGAAGAAGAAAGAAGAAAAAGGTATTTTTTTTTGAAATTTTATTTAAGAGTTAATACTAATATTGATTTTAATTTTTATATTTTGGAAGACTAAAAATATAATCATAATTAAATATTGTTAATTTATTTTTGATATATTTTATTTTCTTTTGCAGTTATTCCCGTTGCTATGGATATAACAGTAAATCTTCCGGATGAGATTCATATTATTCTAAAGGTTTGTTATTATTTTTATAAGATAAGGTTATAATCAATTAATGCTGAATTTTCAATATTAGAAATATTATTGAAATGTTTTAAGGAAATAGGCAATTTGATTTTATCGTCTTTTATAAAATTGTTTGTAGTTTCTTATATATATATATATATTTATAATAGAAAAAAAAAACATTTTTCTTCTACTCAATTTATAAATAGTCATAAAATCATTTATTAATTAAAAGAAGTATTGAAAATGTTTCTAAAACTTGAAGCAAATCATTAGTTTCGTCTCTAAATGATTGACAAACATCTTCGATCTACCATGTGACATAACAATTAGTTTCAAACGTTCGCAAAAGGATGAAACTCTTCATTAAAATTTGAAAGAAGTGTCAAAAAATCCTTAAACTTGATGAAAAATTATGATGTATTTTATTTATGTTGCTAGATTGGGGATATAGTTAAGTTTAGTCATACAGGTAAGCAGATATTTTAAAACTGTCGATAATTTGGAATAGTTAGTAATAATTCCCCCCAATTTAGAGCTGAATTCCAATATTTCTCTTTTTATTAATTAGGTGTAATTTTTTTTACAGCATTTATTACACATTTCGAGAAAATAATTTATTTATTTATTTGCTTTGACAGGGAATATCTACCGATAGAATAATCGATGTTCGTCGATTATTATCAGTGAACACAGCAACGTGTAATATTACCAATTTTTCATTATCTCATGAGGTAATTAATTAGGACTAAATTTTAATTTTGTCAAGAACGACTCAAGCATATTAGTGATTTAAAGCAAAGACTAAATGGGGTTTTAAACTTGAATTTGTAATAACTTTTATATAATTTATTTCTTCTAGGTTTCAATTGATGATATAACCATTTTTATTTTAAATTGTTTTTCATGAGATATAGTATGCCGAATATGTCAAATTTCTTATAATAATTTCTTCAATTTCATGAAAAAATTACTTTTTCTACAAATAGTATCCAATATTTGTTAAAAAATAATAACTAATAACCTATTATTATTAATAATGAGGCCCCTTAAATTTAGAGGCCTAAGACACATGTATTTTTTTTAACACTGTTGAGCCACCCCTATATTTTGCATTCCAATAACTTTAGATTTTTTCCTTTTTACCTTCTTATCTTTTATCGTATAGTGACGTACCCATATATAATAACGAGTGATTATTCGAACATTTTTTTTCTAAAATAAATTATATTATTAGGTATATGCAAGGAGGTTTTTTCTAATCTTGATTTCTCTTTTTGATCTAAATAATAATAAAAACTTATCTCCTTACATTTTTTCCCTTTTGTATTGGAAAAGTTGTGGTTATTCATTTTAATTTATTATATTTAAGTATGTTAAACTATAAATTCTTATTTTAAAAAATATTTATTATAAAATAAATTGTTTGAACAGGTAAGGGGCCCACGTTTAAAGGACACGATGGACATTTCCGCCTTGAAGCCATGCGTCCTCACACTCATAGAAGGTGAAATATTATACGACACTGTACTGGAAATTTACACTACCATTTTTACCCTCAAAGTTTTTGATTATTTCTTTTGCAGAGGACTACGACGAAGAGAGCGCGACGAGTCACGTTAAACGATTGCTGGATATCGTTGCCTGTACGACGTGTTTTGGGCCGTCTAATGGAAATTCCGGCGAGAATTCTGAAGCTACAAATGAATCGAAGAGCGTTAAGAAATCGGGTAAGCAGCAGAGAAATGGAAAGGATAAGCGATCTCCTTCACCGCCGGAGGGTGCGGCGGCGACGGTGGATGAAGACGGAGAAATGAGCAATTCCTGCCCGAAGCTTGGTAGCTTCTACGAGTTCTTCTCACTTTCTCATCTCACGCCACCTCTTCAGTGTAAACTTCTCTCTGTTTCCTCTTTTTCTCTCTTCCACTCTATCTGTATCATTTCCCCCCAAAAAAAAAAACATATTTCGTAAAGCATTTCTCTTTTTTTAGAGTTAAAATGTATGAACTTTGACCAAAAGTTAGTATTCTTGTCATTAGATAAATAAGATAATCTTAACGTAACAAGTAAAAAAGTGTGTAGATATTTATTAGTAGGACTAAATTTATTCTTTTTGTAACATAATAGAGAACTTTAAAGAAATGACATTTTTTTTTATATATAGTAAGGCGTGTGTACATTCTACTCTTTACCGACCTCATTTTGTGTATGTTATTGTAAAATGCTAAGTGAAATAAAAATTGAAGAGAACTTCAAATAATAGATTAAACTACTTTGAGAAGTAAGATGTATAGTAAATTTCGTGATGAACGAAAAAAACCAAATGAATTTTGATCATAAACTATGAAAATGAATGTTTAACCACTATAAAAAAAATATATTTTCTCTAAAAATGTTGGGTGTTTATCATATTGATAAACCTTTTGTAAGAGTACTTAATATTGACTCCTAGGATTAAATTAATTAATCTTGGTATAAACATTGGGTGCATGCATTTTTCTTTTATTCTTATTGTTAAGTGAGCATGTATTTTATTCATGGTGTATGCAAATTATTCTTTTTACTCTATAGTTTTGAGTAGTTTCACCTATAAAAATGTAGAAATATTAATTAAAAAAGAAATAATCACCTAATCAATATGACATAACTAATAGCAGCAAAGATCAATCTTTGTCTTTGATATGCAATTTTATGCTTAAAGCTAAAAATATAATGCAAGTAAAGGTCTGATGTGAAGATACAATATCTGTCTTTACTATTGAAAATATGTTAAACGTCTTCATCTATATTTTTGTGTTTGTGACTCATTGAATCTCAGTTGGTGTTTATATCCTTTTTCCTTCATATCATAAGTTCAGTATGTTCTCTTTGACAAATCTCTAACAACTTAATTCCAGTAACTTTATAAATGTTCCTTTATCTTTAGAACTCAACCAAGATTAGATTGTGTAATGAGCAATACCAATTGACACCAAATTTCTTTTCGTAGCATCAAATACATCTTGGAGAAAGGATATAAGAAACAACTTAGATGCCAAATTAACCCTTTTAAGATCTGCCTTTCATCCTTTTCTCTTAGGGAGGGGATTCATTTCTCGTCATCATAGGTGCAGATTCTTGCTATATAGCTGTGCACTAACTAAATTAACCATATTTATTGCAGTTATAAGAAGGGAAACAAGAAAGGTTGATGAAGTTCTACCAAATGATTATCTTTTCTCACTTGAAGTAAGCCTCTCTCCAACTAGCTTCTTGCTTGTGCCTGGTTCCAATAATTTGACTAATGCAGTTTCAGATGTCTTTTGATGTAAAATTTTAGATGTGGTTTAACCATGAAATAATCTATTAATGGGCATCTCTAACTGTTTGCAGGTGAAACTCTTCAACGGGAAGTTGGTTTTGGTTGAAGCTTGCAGAAAAGGTTTTCATAACACTGGAAAGCATGGGACACTTTGTCACAATCTTGTAGATTTGTTGAGACAACTAAGCAGAGCATTTGACAATGTGAGTTCTGTAGACTTTTTTTCTTCTTCAGATTAAGTGTGGGCAATTGCTTGCCAGGGTATGTACTCACTGAACTCTTAGCATAGATGATCCCTCTTTTTCAGGCCTACAATGATCTCATGAAAGGATTTCTGGAGCGTAACAAGGTGCCGTCAATATTTTTACCACGTTAAATTCTAGAACGAGTGCTTATAGTGAAAAAGATATCCTCTTCCTTTTGAGACTCATGTACACAAAGGATGTAAATTTTTTTCTTTTTGCTACAGTTTGGGAATCTTCCTTATGGTCTCAGAGCCAACACATGGCTTGTTCCCCCTGTGGCTGCACAGATGCCGTCAATCTTTCCATCTCTGCCTGTGGAGGATGACAAGTGGGGAGGAAATGGAGGTGGTCTAGGTCGAGATGGAAAAAGTGATTTATTACCTTATGCAAGTGAACTTTTGTTTATTGCATATATGCCTTGTAAGACAACAGAGGAGAGGCAGATTCGAGATAGAAGGGCTTTTCTTCTTCATAGTTTATTTGTTGATGTTGCAATTTCTCGGGCCATCTCAGCTGTGCGACATGTAATGGAGAAAGTTAAACCAGCTCATTCTGATGCAAACAGAGAAATCATTTATAATGAGAGAGTTGGGGACTTGAGCATATTTGTCACCAAAGATGTGGCGGATGCTAGCTGCAAAATCGATACCAAAATTGATGGATGTCAAACAACCGGAATAGCTAAGAAAAATCTGATTGAAAGACATCTACTCAAGGGGATTACTGCTGATGAAAATACTGCTGCCCATGTAAGTAAATACTAAAGAGAATGATGTTGATCTACTGCTTACTGTCTGAAGTTTTGCATTTTGTTTAAATGAAAATTGCTGGACTTTTAGTTCAGGATATTGCCACTTTAGGTGTTTTGAATGTAAGGCATTGTGGTTATATTGCGACTGTAAAAGTTCAAGGGAAAGAGAGTGACAAAGTGGGATTTCCATCGCAAAGCATTGAACTTGCTGATCAGCCTGATGGTGGTGCAAATGCGCTTAATATCAACAGGTATTGCATGTTTTCTCGTAAGAAGTTTTCACGACCCAAAATCGAGCCGCGAGTGGCACCCACACTTATCCTACTATGTGAGCGAACCAACCAATCTAAAACCCCAACATATTGAACAAAATACAAAGCGGAAGACTTAAAACTCATTATCCCCAAAATCTGGAAGTCATCATCACAAGAACATCTATTCTCAAGTTACTAATCTAAAAGTATCTAAGAAGCTAAAATAAATAAAAGGCTAGTCCATGCCAGAAGTTCAAGGCATCAAGACATTGAAGGGAAGATCCAGTCCAAGCTAGAAGCATTAGCTCACCCTGAAATCCGGTGTAGTGAAAACTGGCTAGAATTGCTGCTGAGTTGAAGACGACGGTACGTTTGCTGCATTCCCCAAATAACAAAGAAAGAAACAACAAGTAGGGGGTCAGTACAAAACACAAGTACTGAGTAGGTATCATCGGCCAACTCAAAATAGAAAACAGTATATATCAGTTCATATCATAAATCAACTAGAATACTCAACATGTAGCAACAAGTAAGTACTATATATCATCAATTACAGTACTACCAAGTTCATCCATGAGGACTCAAGCCTTCAATTACCACACTTCATTTGGGAAATTAGGCTTCATTACATTGAGTATATAAACGATCTCTCAGATTCATTATCTTTCTTCCTCTTGTGTCGGTACGTGACACTCCGATCCCCTACTACTATGTGTCGGAACGTGACACTCCGATCCCCTAATACAATGTGTCGGAACGTGACACTCCGATCCCCTAATTCTACGTGTCGGTTCGTGACACCCGATCCCCTAATACTATGTGTCGGAACGTGACACTCCGATCCCCTACTTCTACGTGTCGGTTCGTGACACCCGATCCCCTAATACTATGTGTCAG
>JABWTJ010000223.1:434254-445583 GCA_016801875.1 Solanum sitiens | reverse complement strand
GACGACAGAGAATTGCTCTCAGTAACCCAATTCTCAGAGTGGAAGTGTTTTGAAACGAACCTTACAACGGTCCGTCATGTCTGTGACGGTCCGTCCTGCAGGTCCGTCACAGACTTCAGAGAATTGCTCTCAGTACCCAATTCTCAAGAGTTGAAGTGTTTTGAAACGGAACCTCACAACGGTCCGTCATGTTTGTGACGGTCCGTCCTGCAGGTCCGTCACAGAGTTCAGAGAGTCGATTTCAGCACTCAAATATAAGAATTCCAAGTGTTTGGAACGAGACACCCTTGACGGTCCGTCGTGCCCATGACGGTCTGTCGTTGGATACGTCGTCTCAGACAGTTTTCCAGAAATAAAATCTGCTGCTCAAAACGACTAAGCAGGTCGTTACATCGTCAAACACAAATGTGTTGCATTCTAATTTTCAAGTGATGCTTTCAAAAGTCGGAAATCTTGAATAGATGAAGGAATTAGGTGTTTACTAATTGTCGACTTTTAATAATGACTGAAATCTCTCTATAATGACCCCTAAAGAAATTTTAAATTGTTTCTTTCGTGCTAGTTAACTGAGGAAGCTCAACATCTAATAAAGTTGATACAAGACAATAATACTTCTTTCATCAAAGTAGGAGATAAGGTTTGGTTCTTCTAAATTTCTAAAGTTCAAGTACAATTGTTTTCAATAATGTGTTTGTATCCATCTAGTATTGATACTTAGCTTTAATTTTATGATAATTTGTTTGTGTCCATCGAGTGTTTGTTTAGCATAAGTATCAACACTAGTTGATCTTATTGATGACAAAATTGATTTTCTTGCAAGATCAATTTGTGTCCATCTAGTGTTGACACCTAGCTTTAATTTAAAAATAATATATTTTTTATAAGCATAAGTACCAACACTAGTTGATCCAATTGACGAGAAAATCGATTTTCTTGCAAAATCGATTTGTGTCCATCTAGTGTTAATACTAGCTTTAGGAATAATGTGTTTCTTAAGCATAAGTACAAACACTAGTTGATCCTATTGATGACAAAATTGATTTTCTTGCAAGATTGATTTGTGTCCATCTAGTGTTGATATTAAGCTTTAATTTAGGAATAATGTGTTTGTTAAGCATAAGTACCAACACTAGTTGATCCTATTGATGAGAAAATTGATTTTCTTGTAACATCGATTTGTGTCTATCTAGTGTTGACAGTTAGCTTTAAATTTAGAAATAGTATATTTGTTAAACATAAGTACCAACACTAGCTGATCCTATTGATGACAAAATTGATATTGTTGCATGATCAATTTGTGCCCATCTAGTGGGGATATTAAACTTTAATTTAGGAATAATGTGTTTGTTAAGCATAAGTACCAACACTAGTTGGTACTATTGATGACAAAATTAATTTTCTTGCAAGATAAATTTGTGTCCATCTAGTGTTGACACTTGGCTTAAAATTTAGTTTTGACTGGTTTAGTTGGTAGATTTTGTTGTTGGGAATTAAGTTAAAATTAAACTAGTTAAAGTTAAAAGTTGTTATGTTGTTTAAATAAATTAAAATAAATAATGTGTTTTAGTTGGTGGATTTAGTTATTGGAATTAAGTCAAAACTAGTTAGACTTAAAAAGTTGTTTAAATAAGTTCAAATAAATAATGTGGTTTAGTTTGTTGGAATTAAGTCAAAATTAAACTAGTTAATGTTAAAAAGTTGTAAGTTGTTTAAATTAGTAAAAATAAATAATGTGGTTTAGTTGGTGGATTTAGTTGTTGGAATTAAGTCACAATAGTTAGATTAAAAAAGTTTTTAAGTTGTATAATAAGTTCAAATAATTAATTTGGTTTAGTTGGTGGATTTAAGTCAAAATTAAAATAAATAAAGTTAAAAAGTTGTTAAGTTGGTTAAATAAATTCAAATAAATAATATGGTGTAGTTGAAGGAATTAGTTATTGAAATTAAGTCAAAACTAGTTAGAAATAAAAAGTTGTTAAGTTTGTTTAAATAAGTTCAAATAAATAATGTGGTTTAGTTGGTGGATTTAGTTGTTGGAATTAAGTCAAAATTAAACTAGCTAAAATTAAAAAACTGTTAAATTGCTTAAATAAATTCAAATAAATAATGTGGTTTATTTGGTGAATTAATTGTTATAATTAAGTCAAAATTAGTTGGACTTAAAAAGTTGTTAGGTTGTTTAAATAAATTCAAATAAATAATGTGGTTTAGTTTGTGGAATTAGTGTTTAGAATTAAGTCAAAATTAAACTAGTAAAAGTTAAAAAGTTATTAAGTTATTTAAATAAGTTAGGTTCAATTGGTGGATTTAGTTGTTGAAATTAAGTCAAACCTAGTTTGAATTAAAAAGTCGTTAGTTATTTAAATAAGTTCAAATAAATAATGTGGTTTAGTTGGTGAATTTAGTTGTTGAAATTAAGTCAAAATTAGTTAGACTGACCAAAATTAGTTATAAAAGTGATCTACGAAAGTCGATATTCAATGTTTTTTTAGTAGTCATCCATCTAATTTACTCGACTTTTGCTTTATGAAGCTCTTCCCAACAGACCTCTCTATTATGTAAGAGGTCTTGTTCTTCTAAGTAGTGAAGCTTCTCTTCCCAAATCTTAGTCTGATCAATTGCATTTCCAACAACTTCTCTAGACCACGTACTAAGATTTTTGCTAAGCATTTCGAGTATAGATTGAAGCCTACATAGGGTTACCAATGACATTGGTGTTCCAGGACTGTTCACTAGCTACACAAAAATCTATAAACTTGAAATATTTTGATATTTACTTGCTGGTCATTGTGACATTTGATAATAAGAGGCATGTGATCGAAACCTGTTCCTCCGAGGTAATTAACTTGATTGTTGTGGAAAATTCGAGCCCAACCACCCAAATTTCTCCACGGGATCCAAAATGACTTTAAAGTCACCCCCAATGCACCTAGGACCTTGAATCATAGTCAGGACATTATTAAGATCTACCAAGAGGTCATGTGTTTCACCTGAGGTGCATTTTTCATAGATATCTCTAACATACAAGTCACAATTGGAGGGACTGTAAAACATTTTCATGGTAATTTGCTAGTCGGTGTTAGCAACAATCATCGTCTTGGTGATTCCCATTCCAAATTAGAGAGCCAAATTTGGCCATTTGTATTGGAGATGCATGTAGTGTTGATATCCCAAGAATTTCATGTAATTATTGATTTTATCATGTTTACAAAGGATTCCATGATAACATTAACATCAACCTTACTGATTTGAATTCGTGTTTTAAGCCTTCGAGTGACTTTTTGGGACTTAACACCCTTAATATATATTCCAAAAAAAAAGGAACTAATCATTGATAACAAGGAGATAGATCAGTTTGTATTTCCCTTCATTGTCGGGAGAGTAGATTTTTAATTGTTTTTTTTGTTGTTGTCTTTCCCCTGTTTATATTTATTTTTCTTGGCATGGGAGAAACCATCATTATTCCCATTATGAAAGGCCTCATATTGAAGTTTAATCTTTAGGAATAGTAATAGTTGATCTGTTTAGAGGTAACATCAACAGGTTGATGCACAATCTTTTGTTAGTCATTCTGTGCTGATGATTCTGTCTTGTTGTTTCCTTCCCCTGTATTCTTGCGAGCATTTGTGGGTTTCACGGTGGTGTTCGAATCACTTACAAGGATCTTATTATGTCGACAATTCAATTGATAGCAGGGAGATCTTTGATATCTGGGAATATGATGATTGATTCCTCTTCATGGTTCTGGTAATTCGTATGTTTTGCTTCTTGAAGCCCTTTTTCATGAGTGCTATATTCTTGTAGTGCATTAAACTTACTGAATTCTTGTACTACTTTCTTGGGGTTGACATGATCGTCTTTGATTTGAATGTGATGACACTTGTAGTAGATAATTGGATAGTTGCATTTTTATTCTTTTTCCTTTTAACTTTTATCTTTCAATAACAGTTTAATTAAAGAAAAGGGTATTAATCTTAGTGTTTTTCCCTTTAATTTATTGATATAAAGATTCACTTCTTGTTGAAAATTGTGATTGTGTATTATATGGTTATCAATTGAATTTATTTTTTTCTCTCATTATTCCAAAAAACAACCATAGTTTAGCAAAAACAAACATAGTTCAGCTGCAGATATGAAGTGCTAGAAGAATGACAAATGTGTGGATTTAATGAATCTTTTATCAACAGATAAGAAACTTATTGCAGACAAGCAAGGTAGTCAAAGGGAAGGTTAAATGAAAAGAAAAAGGGATAAATATTTGGTAATTTGTCTGTTTTCATTTAATTTATAAATTTATTGAACATGTTATTCTTTTCAGTGTATTAATGTTTCTTGTTCTAAGCTTTGACATATATGCAAAAGACAAGATAAAAGGCATATGTGAAGCCTCCAATTGTTTTGAACTCTATCGAGAATTTATTGACAGGAGTTGCAACAAAGGGAGGTAATAAATTTTTTCTTTTGGTTCATATTACTGTTACAAATTTATTGATAAGTTTTCTACCACACCTTAGTTCTTGGCTTGCTTTGGATGGATGCAAAACTTTGTCAACTCACTATTGAAATACATATTACAGAATCTTGTAATCTATGTCTTCTATCTTTTGCACATCAATGGAGACACAACTCAGGCCGATCACTCCTTTCTGTCTTACTTATTCATTCTCTGGAAATTGAAATTTAAAAATCAAAGGAGAAACAAGTTTCTCTATTTCACTACTTGGCATAACATATCCTATCAACTTTTACCAGATATAACTTTATTCATGTTGGGCTTTGGCTATTCTAACTAGTATATACATATGAAGTGTTGAGCAGAGCATGATGTAAACTAGGCACGATGCAAAAGTTCTTTAAGATGTGACAAAAGAAATGATTGCTCAAAGCAACCCAGGAGTTTCTTTGCTTATAATATAAACTAGGTAAACTAACCGCGCTTTGCGCGGTGCAACAAGTCCTTCAAAATCGTTTATGGTACTAATTTGCATTGTCAAAAGACATTTTTACTTGTTTTGGTTTCGAGTAGTACATTCAAAACATGTAAAGCTTTGCGATTTTTAATCTAATTTTTAAAAAAACATGTTTATTTATGTTGGGTCTTACTAATTTGGATCCATGAAAATAGACATTTTTACAACAATACAATCTGCATTATGTTTGTGATCTTTATTTGATGGAATATTAGAATGTTATCACATTTCCGTCATTATTTTTTCGCCAGATAAGATATAGACATACACTTAAGCTTGATTTCAAATGTTAAATTAATAAATAAACACTCCTAGTTGTAAAATGGTACTGTTGTAGTGTTTTTATTTTTTATTAAGTAGAAAATGAATCTTTTACAATGTGGTAAAGCACTGGCTATCTTAATTCTTTTCAAATATAATCGAAACTACCATTTGCTAGAAATATATCAATTAATACTTTAACAATGCAAATATTTTCTATTTTCACTTACTAAAATACTTTATTTGCCTCAAATTTTTCCGTTATCTTCCTCTATATTAGATATGAGTTAATTTGGAAATAATGTCCTTAATTTACTACACAAATGCTTTTGTGTGGTTGCATACGAGAAAATAATTACGACAACTCTACCGGATGAAACATCTCTAATTTACAAAAGTTTGGCAATATGTTACATTCTTACTCTATTTGGTTTTACTATTTTGAGAAGAGATATATATTGAATAACTATGACATTATTTGAACTTGCAACATAAACAGGAAAAAACATGCAAACAAAACTAAACAATTATTAATTAGTTTTATAAAAAAAAAACTAGGACATGTGAATCCACCTATTATCCGGACAGTGTGCCCTCACAAATTAATGAGATTCCAACATTGTAACTTCATTTATAACAAAGACTACAAAAGAAAAAAAAAGAAAAATTCTAACTACCCTTTATCATTTCAACACTGGAAAAAGAGGAATAAATATCATTTTAATTGTATAAATTTGTAAAAATAATGCAAAGTAAATAGTCAATACCTCACTCGAGGATAGTAAAATTTCCAAGCTTCATGCAATGTGACTATTCCTTCAAATTTTAAAGGTTCAAGTGCACTACTTCAAATTCCTTGCATATGTCAGCTTAAATGTCAACCACTATTTCCTTGCCCTTCATTTCTTTTTGCTTGTTATATTGCTTGATTGTCTCAAAATACAGCTAACCACAACGATCCCATGCTTTTCCAAGTCCCAAACTACGGCCTGGAAAATCACTTGTCAACCAAAACAATATGCCTTCAAAATTCAAAGGGGCATCAACGGTCAAAATTAAGACAGAGCAAAACTTATACAAGAGTAAGCAAACTGAGAAACTCCAAATATCCTTCTTTCACTACACATGCATGTTTACAGACTTTGTAATGATCCTTATTAAGTTTACCCATGATGGTTATCTTTTTGACTTTGTACACCATTTACAGTAAAGGTATTTTGTATGGCCGAAGGAAATGCAAAATGTATGTGATATACCTCGTCTCATCTGACAATTATATACATTCTCGAATAATGTTCTAAAAGGTGAGATTCCCTCTTGCTGAAGTTGATTATTATCAACATGATTCGCAAGAAAAATTACTAAAAAGCACATTGCGAAGCAGGGAATAAAACAACTTCTCGTCTCCTACACTTACACAACAATGTGCATAGCAGAAACACCTAAAAGCTAGATAATTTGTAGCAATGCAAAAAAAAAAATTGAAAATGAAAATTGCATAAACATAAACAGACCTATAGCAAATCATGTAATCAACTCTAGTTTGCTCTTCGATTTAAAAATATCATTGTAATGTTGTGGAATAGTTGTGAGTTGCTATGGTACATTTTAAATTGAAAGTAGAGGATAGGAAAATACAAACTAATTTGTAGATGAGTCATAAATGTGAAAATTAATAAATAAATAAAAACTGCATACATTTTCATTGCAACAACAATTATTTGGAGACAAAATCACTGCAACCCCAAATTCCGCTCACGAAAAAGTGGTTGCTACTTACTAAAGATAAAAACTACTCAATTGATGAAGGGTGAAGATCTTCTACACAGAATAACAGTTGTAAAGAAAAATAGATAAGGTAATAGTTTTTTTGTTGTGTAAAAAATTAAAACATAGATTTTGATTGTACATTCATTTTTCTTTTTTGGTAACAAATGAGACTTTGACCTATAAGTAAAGGAAAGTCTGTGTAAATTTACATAGAGAATGAACATGGTGGAAATTTATCTAAAGAATCAACATAAAATCACCCACTCTTCGCATGGGAATTTAATAATACTTAAAATCTATCGGCCACTAAAACTAAAACACTACATTATCTTACATAAAAGATTAATAATGTAAAGGAAAATGAAAATTATTACATCTTATCATTTAACCTTAGTAACATAAGCAAAAATTCATGACGGTAAAATATGTTCCATGATAACTAACATAAGCAATGGTGTCAATGAGCCACTCAACATGAGCAAAGTACACAAATATATAATTGTGATGATGAAGAAGAAAAGTAAAAGAGGTTCAAAATTTTGTTGTTTTAAAATGAGAGGAAATATATCTATTTATTGAAAACAAATGATAGTGTGAACAAATATTTACTGTGCCTTATCATAAAGTTTACGACCATTTTGAAAGGTCACAACCTTTCATAAATGTCACAACCTTTTATAAAAGTCACAACTTTTCATAAAATTCGCAACTCTTTATTAAAGTCACAAGTTTTCATAAAAGTCACAACTTTTCATAAAAGTTACAACTCTTCATTAAAGTCGCAACTATTCATAAAAGTCACAACTTTTAATAAAATTCACATCATTTCATGAGAGAGGATGACTATTTTTAGGTAAGTCTTCGTAAAGTCGTAACTCTTCATAAAAGTCACATCTTTTCAAAAAAGGAGAATGCTACTTTTGGAATAAATAAATTTAAAAAGAAATTCTAGCTTGTGGTGGCGCCAAGTAGGCGTGCCTAGGGTTTTCTTTTATATAAATATATGATTGAGTGATTTGTGATTTCTTATCGTACTACTTTTTTATCAACATAACTTACACTATCTATTCTGATAAACCTTGGACCAAAACTCAATGGAGTAAAAATAAAAGGAAAGAATGTCAATTAGTATATTGATTTAAATCTCCATTTCCCCTACTCTTTGGAGGTTCTTTTGCTTATGTTATTATCTTATTTTTAAAGTATCTAGACTATGATTCTCCTCCTTTCTTATGTATTTATTGTTGATGTAGTTAGACTTGAAGAAGTGATGTTTGGGAGGTTGCTGTCATGATGCACTTCATTTGTTATTTGTAATGTATGTCACTCTAGTTATTTTTTATGAAATTTGATTCATGTTATTATTTTATTAATTCTATAATTTGATTTTAAATAGAATTTTTTTTTCAAGCAAAAACATTCTGATATTTGGTGGATATAAGCTGCCACTAATTGCTTTTTAAATTTATTTGTTTCTATGATTAAATTGATAATAATAAAAAAATTCAACAACAAAAATATTGTGGCGGAACTAAACTGCCGCTACTATTTTCTAAAAAAAATATTCAATTCATATTGCAGCGGTTGTAAATCCCCACATTCAAGAATTTTGGATTTATATTGTGGGGTACTATAGACCCCAACAATATATTATTTTGGAGCATTATGATTATATTGCGGGGGTTTATAAATTCTCGCAATATTTGTTTTGGAAACATTGATATAATATTGTGGAGGTTTATAAACTCCCACGGATGTATTTTTTGAAATATTGATTTCAATTTGTAGAGGTCATAAACTGCCACTCATCATCTTTAAAAAAAACCACAAATGCACAATTCATTTTGTGGCGATCGTCGTGGAGGTTTCATAAAAATGCCACAATTATGCTCGTGGCAACAGTAATTGCGGCATTTTCAAAAACCGTCGCAACTTTTTTTGTCGCAGTTAGAAACCGCCACAAATTGTCAAAAAATCTGCTACAATTTACCTTTTTTTTTGTAGTGTATACACCAAAGCTCGAACGGTTCAAAGATATCGGATCTACCGATTGACCGAGTATATTCGACATGTGTTCACTATAGAAAGTCCAAGGGGAAACCTACTTATCCAGATGTAATTAGTCCTTGCCTGTAAAGTACACATTTTTCCGTGCATTCCTATGTTATAACCAATCCCCATAAATGTGGGGGATTGTTAGGTATGTAGCAAGAATTGATGGGAAATATAGGAAAAGAGAGGAACTTGGAAAGTTGAGAACTTGAAGAGTTGGGAACTTGAAAAGTCTTCTTATGCTTTAATGAAAAGGCATTGGTCCCTCATCGGTGGTGGAAAGAAAAATAGGAGAGTTTAAATATAGAAACACTCCTATTAATTGTTAAAAGGGTTGGAAAGAGGGACCCCCCTTGCGCCGTCGCCATCGTCGCTCGCTCGGCTTGGCTTTGGCTTTGGAAAATGATCGATCGAGAGATTATTTTTTTGGACAAAGTTGTTTTAATTATTTAATTAATTATTTGTTTAATTAATTAATTAAATCAAAACATTTTCAAGTAATTAGTTGATGACAGAAACGTTTTAAGTTATTTAGTTGAAATTAACTGAAATGTTTCAACATTTTAGTTGATTAACCGACCCGACTCGGATCCACGCGTGATCCATTTGATTTAAAAGCTTTCCTGTTTTATTTAAATTTCCTGCCCTTTTTGGAAATGACTGTTCTGAAAGGTTGCAACTTTTAGGAACAGCCAGTACCATTTGAAAGGTTGCAAACATTCATTAATGGTCGTGTAGATTCTGAAAGGGTTGCAACCTTTCAAAACATGTTCCTCTTGACTTTAAATATCATTCACTCTTCAAAAATTTTCCTTACGAATTTTCTGATTTCTTCTTCTTCTTTTGCACAAAAAATATTTTTCGTGTACTTTACTGTTGTTGAGTGGTTCGCTGACACCAGAGTCTTCGGTATCTATATGTTGGTGATTTATATCCTTTTACCCTGGGAGGACATATTCCAAATCAAACCTCGGATACTAGAGGGGAATAATTTCCTTAAGGGGACACTGTGAGTTCAGTGGACTTGATCTTTTTCCTTTTAAAACTTTTTCAGATTCTGGTACGTTTCACAGATTTTAGTTTTTGTGAATTAAATTTTTGTTCATCTTTCTTACTGGTTCAGTAAATTTTGGTTACTTTGTGTTTCTGCAAAATTTATTAGAATCAGTAGTTTTAATTTTTTTCTATCACAGATTGGCAACACTTCTCAACTCATTGCTAAATGTTGGTCGTTATTAACCCTTTTTCTTGTAGTGTTGTTGTAACGACCTGCTTAGTCGTTTTGAGCAGCAGATTTTATTTTTGGAAAACTGTCTGAGACGACGTATCCAACGACGGACCGTCATTGGCACGACGGACCATCGAGGGTGTCTCGTTCCAAACACTTGGAATTCTTATATTTGAGTGCTGAAATCGACTCTCTGAACTCTGTGACGGACCTACAGGACGGACCGTCACAGACATGACGGACCGTTGTGAGGTTCCGTTTCAAAACACTTCAACTCTTGAGAATTGGGTACTGAGAGCAATTCTCTGTCCGTCGTGACGGAAGTGCAGGACGGACCGTCGTAGGCACGACGGACCTTCTCAGACTCATCAAGGAAATTGAGTCTCTGAAGGTTGTGACGAACCTGCAGGACGGACCATCGCAGGCACGACGGGCCGTCACAGGTTGCGTAATCCCAGTCTGGGTCGGATTTCTGGGTAAGTTTTAAAGGGGCATTTTGGACTATTCCTGCTATAATTATAAATTTAGTGGGTTAATATTAATAACTCAAATTCTTGGGGGTGTGAAGGAGATAACCTTGAGTTAATTAGTGGGTTATTTTCTCATCTTTTATACCTAATTATATGCTAATTAGGGAAAAGAGAGAGAGTTTTGAAGAAGAAAAAAATAGAGAGAATAAGGAGAAGAGAGGAACGATCGATAGAGAGAGACAAACAAAGAGGAACAAAAAGCTTGGAGAGATTGCTTGCTTGATCAAGAATCCTTGGTGAAGGTAGGTTATGGTTTTGATACTATTCGTAGTAAACACTAAATAGTGAATGATATGTATTGGTGGTATTGTAAACCCTTCTATATGCTTAATTGTATGCTTGCATGAATGTGATTATGTGATTGTGATAAAATAAGCATAATGAAGCTTTGAATCCAAAATCTTGAAGAACCCTAATTCACCTTGTTATTGATGATGCCTTGGTATAAAAGAAGGCTTGATGAATTGATAGAATGATGTTAGTGGATCGGAGTGTCACGTTCCGACACATAGTATTAG
>JABWTJ010000223.1:372379-434129 GCA_016801875.1 Solanum sitiens | reverse complement strand
TAGAATTAGGGGATCGGAGTGTCACGTTCCGACACATAGAATTAGGGGATCGGAGTGTCACGTTCCGACACATAGTATTAAGGGATCGGGTGTCACGAACCGACACGTAGAATTAGGGATCGGAGTGTCACGTTCCGACACATAGTAGTAGGGGATCGGAGTGTCACGTACCGACACAAGAGGAAGAAAGATAATAAATCTTGAGAGATGTTTATATACTCAATGTAATGAACCTAATTCCCAAATGAGTGTGGTATTGAGGCTTGAGTCCTCATGGATGAACTTGGTAGTACTTATTGATGATTATAGTACTTGTTACTACATGTTGAGTATTGTAGTTGATTTATGATATGAACTGATATATACTGTTTTCTATTTTGAGTTGGCCGATGATACCTACTCAGTACTTGTGTTTGTACTGACCCCCTACTTGTTGTTTCTTTCTTTGTTATTTGGGGAATGCAGCAAACGTACCGTCGTCTTCAATTCAGCAGCACTTCTAGCCAGTCGTCACTACACCGGATTCAGGGTGAGCTAATGCTTCTAGCTTGGACTGGATCTTCTCTTCAATGTCTTGATGCCTTGAACTTCCGGCATGAACTAGCCTTTTATTTATTTTAGCTTCTTAGATACTTCTAGATTTGTAACTTGAGGATAGATGTTCTTGTGATGATGACTTCCAGATTTGGGGATAATGAGTTTTAAGTCTTCCGCTTTGTATTTTTGTTCAATATGTTGGAGTTTTAGATTGGTTGGTTCGCTCACATAGTAGGATAAGTGTGGGTGCCACTCGCGGCTAGATTTTGGGTCGTGACAAAGTCACAACTTTTAATAAAATCGCAACTCTTCATTAAAGTGGCAACTCTTCATAAAAGTCACAACTTTTCATAATAGTGTTTCTTCATTAAAGTCACAAATTTTCATAAAAGTAACAACATTTGACAAAAGTCGCACCTCTTCATTAAAGTCGCAACTTTTCATAAAATTCACATCTTTTCATTGAAAAAGAAATGCTAGTTTTGGAAATAAATAAATTTAAAAGGGAATTCTTAGTTGTTGTGGGCCACGTAGGCGGGTATAGGGTTCTCTTTTATATAAATATATGATATGATATATGATATGATATGATATGATTAGTAGCTATAGGCCCTTGTTATGGAGAGAGTCACTATATTACTTGTGCTCACCTACACTTTGTGTGCAATTGGGAGCAACACTTATACTTGTGGAGGAAATGAATGCAACCATTGTTGTATTTGAATCTTCAAGCGCAAGGTTGAAACTCGAAGTATACATAGCATCAAAAACTACAGAAGGTGAGTCTTCTTAACTACCTACAGTTAAGATTCGGTTCTTCCCCCTGACTTTTGAATTAATATTGATTGAAATACATTGTGACTTAGATTTGCTTCTTTCCTCACGGTCTTGAATCTGCTTATGTTCTCCAATAGCAGAAGATGTCATCCTCATTTTGAGATTTTTAGTTTCCCAGATGAATGGTACAGTCTACTGCTAAATTAACAATTGCTAGTTTCTTTAGTTTCATTTTATCATGATATTCTGTTCCCTAGAAGTGCATTTTCCATATTTAGAAATATTCACAAATATGATATATAATTTATAGTGGGCATTCCTATAATCGAGGCACTAAGAAGTTGAAATATTTAAACGTAAAGCAGGGGTGTAATTATGTCAATTTAAAGAATCACAAGAGTGGACAAAAAGGTAAAACTCAGCATGTTCTCGGAATCACTCGAAACCTCGTGTCTGCTTCAACTAATAATGAAAATGAATCACACATCTTGATCGTTATGTACGAAGTTTATACAATAACTAACAATCCAATCTGGGTAACTATTATCTGATGAATTTTTGTCTTTGTTATCATCTAATTAGTGCATATAACCAAATCACCCTATTGAAAATTTAAGGTGGCAAAATTGGCGTGCAAAATTGAATTGTACTGAGTATACACTGAAGGTTTTTGATGATGTGTCTGAGTTATTTTATTTGGAGTAGTCTTTCTCATTTTTAAATCGTACCAGAAAGATTTCTACAATGGTTAATGATCGTGCCCAAATCAGTTGCCTGAGAGATAGACCGGGGCTATTGTCCGAAGTGATCACTGAGCATTTTCCTCACAACTCTCAAATGCGATGTGGTTAATGCTAAGGTGTGGAGTCATAACGCCCACCAGCAGCTATAATGCAAGTTACTGATGAGGAAACAATTAATGATCCGGAAAGGTTGTCTACGATGAAGCAACTATTGTGCAATGTACTTAGATGTAGCAATAAATTTAGGAATTCTAAGACAATAGTATCTGATGGGGTCTCTTATACCGAGAAAAGGCCTTCACCAGCTAACTTTTGTAGACCATGATTTTGAACGTACTTTGGATGAAGTATTGGATGAAAAAGAGAGGCCTAATGTGAGTGCCCTTAATTGGTGAGATAAGGACTACTCTGTTGTGACAATCCGGTGCAAGGATAGACCAAACATCTCTTTGATACAATTTTTACATTGATCGATTTGCAATATGTGGTTTTCTATCACGCCAGAACCTATAGCCTGGGCGGGAATGGCACTCCAAAATCAGTGATGGCCCCAAGCGAACCCTTGGCCTAACTTACTTACTTAGCGGAAGACTTAAACCAATAAACATAAAGTTTTGAAATAAACTGGAATGCTATAAAGGAACATTCGACTTGGACATTACGGGAAACCCAAGTCTTAACAAAAGATAACGACAATGAAAAGACTAAAGAACTAATATCTGACTGTCTATAAAGCCTCTAAACAACTAAGATGGATTTCGGGACAAACCCCACGACATCCTAATGAACAAATAAAATAACTAAAATCAATAAAAAAGAGTCATCTGGAATGCAAGGAGTCTCACCAACTGACTCTGGAGTGGTTACTGGATCAACGATGCATTGCGTGCTGATCCTGCAGGTTACCTGCATCTGCATCATAAGACGATGCAGGTCAACTGACATTAGTACATTGAATGTACGAGTATGCGAGTTAGAATGCTAACACAACATAGGCTTGAAAAGAATCTGAACAACTTACTTGGCTCAAATGGACTCAACATAACTAAACTCGTTTCAATACATCTTAAAACAAGTGCAATATAAAGAAAAATTGGTTAAAACACGAACTAAACTCTAGGTTTATGCAAAGATACATAAAACTCTGAAATGTATGTTAAAATACAATAAACTATACTTATAAAAATACAATTACTTCAATGAGAGTTTTTTAAACGACAACCATCACGTAAGAGCTATTGTGATGATACGTTGTTTTGCCTCAAGCTGCCACGGTCGTCCCATACCTTGCCATGAGAATATAACCTGAACTACTCAGTGTATCCACTAGTCTATGCTAAAAATCACTAAGGAATCATCTAAAAAGTATGACCCTTTTCTACACATGATGGCTTCATGGTTTATGGCGGCTTGAAGTTTCCTGAACTCTCCCTCATGTCGTGTTCAATACTACTCCCAAAATATACTAGCTCTTTATGTTTAAAACCATATTCTATGGTTTGAGATAATTTCTCAAAACTTAGCTCAAAGACTATCTTGGAAAGCTCAATTTCCTCTCTTGCTTGATAGTGAAAGAATTACTCTTTACTGAAAACCAGATTAAAGACTATTTTGAAAATCAAAGTTCCCTTTCTTCTTTAAATGTGAAAACATTTACTTATTACCGAAAAAACTAGCTCACAGGTTCTTCTTGAAATCAACTTTTCCTTTCTTCTTTAAATGTGAAAACATTTGTTCTTTGGGAATACTTAGTCCTGATATATTCTTTTAAAGAAATGAGTTCAATATTTATTCTTTACTCAACTCAAAACATAAGTCTTATAACAAAGTTAAAACATTTGTAAAATACTTTTGAAAACTTTATGATTTTCTCTTTTACTTGCGTCTTAACTTCTAGACTTCTCTCTTACTTCTCTTGACTTTGATCTTAATTTTCTTTGAATTGGATTATGGATTTAAGCTTCACGATATCATATTTATGGATGATTTCATGATGTTTAGATATACCTTAGAGTGTTGGAATCAACTAGAAAAAATAAATACATCACTAAGAAACTATTACGAAAAGGTGGGGGAAGAATGGGATGAAATGGCGTGCCGGGAGCTCTGAGAGGCGCGGGGCACCAGAGCACAAAGATCAAAAACTGACTTGGGGTGCTTTGACTGCAGCGTTCTCCCCAGTGGTCAAAGCTTAGAAGCGCTTCTTTGGGTCTATGAGGGGCGCGACGCGCCAGGACCCTCCCCAGGTGTTCCTAGACTTTTCTTCTCTATTTTCAACTTTAAACCCTCTAAACTTCAATGGTTCTTTTCCAAAACACTAATCATCATTTAAACCCTCGATATATGATATATTCATACCGGAAATACACCTGAAAACATGAATCAAATCGCAAGAAACTTCAATCAACACAACCCACAAGAATTCAAGATAAACTTCAAAAAATTTCATAAAGAACTCAATTTCTAAACTTTCAAAGACTTAAATTCGCTGAATTAAATCATGGTTCGTGCGTGGGTGAACTAACCCAACACTATGTGATCTCACATACTTTGTAGGGATCAACCCTTGATGAAATCCTTGACCGATTCTTGAATGTTCTTGACGAATATTGGACTTTCTTCTCTATTCTCCTCTTTTCTGTTCTCTCTAAGCCCTAGCGTGAATTCAACTTTTCTAAACTGGATTTTTTTCTTTTTTTGATTTTCATGACATCTTTGGATTGATCAAAATGACATTCATATTTTTAGGTCAGTGCTAGAAGTGTCTGAAAATCTATAAATTTGTTATGGTTCTTGGTATTTGTTCAAAATATTGTATTAAGAGAACCTGCTTTTCTGTTGTGTTTTGTTAATGGGTATTTCATTATCCACGCTAATCATCAAGTTGTGATTTTCTTTGTTTGTTAATGTATATATTTTTCTGCTATTTTTTCTTGAAAGGAAAACATTCCACTAACAATTGTCATATCTTCATTTTAGTTTTGATCATCTAAACTAAACATGAGAAATTTCTTGATTATAGGGATATGGGACTCTAGTAATTTATTTTTTTCACACCCTGAGCTACCCTCGAGACGTGAATATGGGA
The DNA here is from genome assembly GCA_016801875.1 of Solanum sitiens. NCBI lineage: Eukaryota > Viridiplantae > Streptophyta > Magnoliopsida > Solanales > Solanaceae > Solanum > Solanum sitiens. The sequence continues at coordinate 428,984 of JABWTJ010000223.1, read as the reverse complement.
CCTAGGACAACAAGTGATCCCAAGCTAACCCTGCTAGCATGATCATGAGCATACTAAAATAATAAACTGAATGTGGAAGCTAAATCATAATTTAAAATGAAAAGATGGGGAATACCCATATACTAAAACTGGGATACATGAAAACTGATGGTTTTAATACAAAGAAGTTATTAACGTCTGATATATCAATGCATATTCGGAGAGAACCATCTATCCTCTTTATGAACAACACTGGTGCACCACATGGCGAAATTCTAGGTCTGAAGCCCTTGTCTAAAAGGTCTTTCAACAGATATTTCAATTCCTTAAGTTCTGCTGGAGCCATTCTGTAAAAAGGAATAGAAATAGGCTGGGTATCATGACGGAGATTAATTCCAAAGTCGATTTCCCTTTCGGGAGGGATTCCGAGAAGATTTTGTGGAAACACTTCTGGAAACTCACTGACTACTGGAACTGACTCAAGAGTTGGGGTTTCAAAGCTAGAATCCTTAACCCAACTAGATGATAGAGATAACCCTTAGATATCATCTTTTTGTCCTTAAGGTAAGAAATGAATCGCCCCTTAGGAATTAAGCTACTACCCTTCCATTCTAAGATTGGTTCGTTTGAAAATTGAAAATGAACAATCCTAGTTCTACAATTGACTGAGGCATAACATGAATGTAGCCAATCCATGCCTAGAATTAAATCAAAGTCTACCATTTCTAAGTTTACAAGATCTGCTGAGGTAACTTTCTGAGAGACTGCGACAGGGCTATTTTTATATACCCGTCTAGCTATAACTGGGTCTCCAACTAGAATAGAGACTGAAAAACGTTCTGAGTGAGTTTTTGGACTAACACTGAATTCGAATGCTATGTAAGGAGTTATAAAAGAAATAGTAGCCCCTGAATATAACAATGAATAAACATCAAGGTCAAAGACTCGTAACGTACCAATTACTACATTAGGAGAACCTTCCTGATCCTGGCGATCCTGAAGAGCATACAACATGTTTTGGCGCTGACTGCCAACCGTACCATATAAGTTACCCTGCTGAGTCGGGCGACTTTCTGGTGCTGCTGAAGTTGTAGACGAAGTTCTACCATTACAACCTCCTTGAACCTGTGTAGAAGGAAAATCCCTCAACTTGTGACCAGACTGACCGCACCCAAATTATCTATCCTTTCCTGCGAGTCACTCACATGGATGGTTCTTACTACACTTAGGGCAAGTGGGGTAAGTATTTGTTCCTGAAACACTTCCCTGAGACTTAGAACCTGGTGTTCTAACCTCCGGATCATACCTATTCTTAGAGGATGGAACACTAGCTGATGAAGGGGCTGGGATTGAAATTTCTGCTGACTGTGCAAGCGATTTCTAACACCTGATTTCTATTGAGAATAGTCATAGTTCCCAGTCCTAGACTTCTTATTCACTTGGCATGTTCCCTAAGCTTATCACCCTCAACCAGCTGCGCATGAGTCATAAGCCTAGAGATGTTCATATCTCCTAGTAACATAGCATTTCCGCACTCTGCTTTCACCAAATCTGACGATCCACACAAGAATTTATTCATCTGAACACTGGAGTCAGCAACCATGTGAGGAGCATACCTACAGAGTTGGTTAAAATTGATCCCGTACTCTTGGACCGTCATGTTTCCCTACCTTAAATTCATGAATTCCAGAGCCTTTGCTTCTTTCAACTCTATTGGGAAAAACCTGTCCAGGAAGGTTTCACTTTAGCAATCCCAAGTAATAGGAGTAGTATCTGTACCCCTATTTTCCTTCCACTAAGTGTACCAGATATGAGCAACATCTTTCAGCTGGTATGATTCAACTCAACCCTTCTTCATTGCTCATTCCGCCTCTTTACAGGCATGAAAATGTACTGCTCTAGGGAATAGACATTCTTCCTCAAGAATTTGTGACCTGCTATTCTAATAAGCTTTCAAAGGTTTGTCCTCCCTCTTTCTTGAATTGTGTTTCCTCACCTACCGGCTGATTGTAACTGTTGTAGGCGTACTTTTCGATTGGAATTTGGAGATCTTGTCGAACTTGATAGTGATTAGAGGCCTTCCTTTTTAGCTTTGAAAATTTGTGTAAGTGATTTACCCTTATCCTTGCTTCCTCTTTTCTATTCTTCTGAATTAACTATGATTCTTGTTGTAGGTGAAGCCAAACATGAGAAAAGGACTTTTCATCCACCAGATTCCTTGCAGAGTGCTTCAAAATATCATATTTGCTCCCTTTACTCTCACTTTTACTCGTCCCTGTATCCCATTTTGCTTGCTGACATAGCTTAGTCCTAGGAGCAGTTCTTTAACAACACTTCTGCTCAAGTTAATTCTAGAATATAACTTGTTTATATAGCTCTGTCTTCACTATAACTAAGCATGCTACCCATTGTTGTCTATTTTTATTCTTCTTGATTTGATACGAACTGAAGGCTCTAATGCTTACCCATATTAAGAATCTTTCTTTCCAGGCTTGGTAATTGATTAAAGCTTAAGAATACATGTTTTACTTCTTTCTTAATTATTGTATTTTCTACAAAGTCTGCTAGCTGATTTGTCTCTCTGAAAATATGTTGCACATTTACAATGATTTGTGCCTCCATTTCATGTATGTCTTCCCTTTGTTCAGCAAACTCCCATGGTATTTTCCAATTCTTCACAATCATGTTTTTTAAAATCAATGAATCTGTATCCACATGAATATTATTCATCTTATGACTGATGCTATACTTTAAAGCATCCCACACGGCTCTAACCTCTGCCTCCATGTATGTTGGTTGCCTCCCCTATGCTCTGTGCCTCTGAATATATGAGATCTCCTCCTTTATTTCATATACAAAAACCATAAGCACTCTGACCGGGTTTCCTTTACTAGCTCTATCCGTGTTGCAAGTAAACTAACCCTGTATTGGCATCTTCCACCTCACGAGTAGATAATGTATGTTGGATGGATATCTCTGAAGTTTATCCACCATTTTTGACCAATGTTTTGACATACTTTTGATCCATGGGAATTTGATCTTTATTAGTTATTGTATTGACAATTGACATTGATAATACATAGACCTATAAGTTATCACCTTCCCATGTTTTATAACATTTATTCTCTTCCATAATTCCCATATTATGATTGCAGGGACTACCTTTAGTATCTGATCTTGTTTCTATGACATCTTGTGCTCCCACCATCTACAAATGGTTTGTTTTATATTTCTAGTTACGCTGAGACCTACACAGAAAGAAAAATGCTTCCACAGATTTTGTGCTATGGGAGGTGTTAGTAAAAGATAAGACCTGTCTCCAATTGACCTTCCTCACAACAGTAACATTTTGAGACCACATGTAACCTCAACTTCATTAAATTATCATATGTGGCTATTCTCCCCCTCCAAACCCTCCATAGGAAACAACCAATCTTGAATGGCAAACCCTTTACCCCCATATAATTGCTCCATTCATTCACTGGAAGTTTTCTTTTCATGTTGTTATAGGTTAATTTGACAGTGAAATCCCCTTTAATGCTATGCATCCACCATGCTTTTTCAGTGCTGATTTTCGTTGTTGTATGTTGTACCATTACCTCCGAAGTCACTGATCTTAGCCCATAAAGAGTTTATGGATACTCTAGAGTTCCACCATAGCTAAGAAAACAAGGCTTTATTTATATCCTAAATCTTCCTAAATCCAATTCCACCTTTCTCTTTTGGAAGACACATATCCCCCATGCCACCCAATGTTTACCTTTAAATCCCCCCACATTCCCCAAAAGAATTTAGTAAAAATTTGATTATTTTGGTCAATGACTTTCTTTGTTGGATTCATAGTTGATAACAAGTAAACTGGCATAGACTGAAGAAATGATTGACAAGAACATGCTTACCTCCAACTGATAGGCATTTATTATGCCATGAGAACATTATCATAGAAACTTTCCTGATCAAGTCATCAAAATACTCAGAGATGCTCCTCCCATAAACTATTGGACATCCCAAATACAGAAAAGGAAAAGTTATTTGTCTTATCCCTGCTAACCTACTCGGTCTGATTTCCACAATAAGAGGTGTTTTCTCATAAAGATAAAAGTAACTCTTATATTTATTAATCATTTGATCTGAAGTACTTGCATACTCTTTTGGCACCTGCATTATTTTGATCACTGAAATTTTTTCCCAGAGCAAAAAAGGATGGTATCATCTGCTAGAATAGGTGATTAATCTCAGGACTCCACTTTGGAAAATTATATCCGTTAAAATATGCATCCGATGTAAACTGTTTCTAGGACCTCAGCTGCAATAATTAAAAGAGTAGGGGATAGAGGATCTCGCTGCCTCAATCCTCTCGAAGATCTGAAAAAACCATGTTCCCTACCATTAATCAGAATTGAATACTAGTTGTTCGACATAATCCTCCATATCATATCAAAAATCATTTCAAAGAACAAAATCTTCTCATCACTTTTGTTGAGAATATCCATGAAGCTCTGTCATATGCCTTGGTCATATCTGGTTTCACATCCACGTTAACATTTTCCCCTTTATATTCATATATCTAATAATTTCTTGTGACAACAATACATTCTCAGTGATACTTTTGTACTTCACAAAACCTAACTGGGTTGGATAAATTATCTTGGATAAGACAGCAGAATTCTTTATGAATCACTCGTGAAATGATTTTATTCAGAAAATTAATAAGAATTATTGATCTTAGATCTGACAAGCTCCTTACTAATTCTTTTTTGCGTAGCAATACTAAATTGGTATGAGTAACGAATTTTGACATCTCCTGCTTGTAGAAAAAAGCTCTTACTAATTAGGTAACATCATCCCCTATGATCTCCAAACAACATTTAAAGAAATTCTCTGTATATCCATTTGGCCCACAAGCAATGCTGCCATTCAATGCAAAGGCCACTTTTTCTACTTCATCGTGATCTAGAAGCCTACTCATTGCCTCATTTTCGTCATCTGATATACTCTTTGGAATCTGGTCAATCATGGCTTTCTTCATGAAATTGCTCTTCAAAAAATCCCACAACCACTTGATCAATATTTTCATTTGTCTGCAACGTAATTTCTTGATCAGTCACTATTTTACCAATATGCAACTTCTTCCTTTTCCCTATAACATATGAATGGAAACTTTCGTAGTTCTATCCCCATCTTAAAACCATTTCACCCTAGCCTTCAGACTACAAAAATCTTCTTCAACTTGCAAATATTTCTTCAATTATGCTTCTATTTTGCTCAATTCTGCCTGGTTGCTGGCAGATGGTTGTATTTCAATTGTATTTGCTTGACCTTTATCACATCTTCTATTGTGGCAATTTGTTGAAAAACATTTCCATAGGCAGATCTACTTCAAGCTGACAATGCTTTCTTAACTCTCTTCATTCTAGCATGAAACTCTATAATAGGGTTCCCAACAAAGTCCATAATTTGCTTAAAATGTTTGTTCTTACTTAAAAAATTCAAGAATCTAAAGGGATTTAAGAACGTCTCCTCTCTTGAGATACAAGTCTTATGCAAAGGTACATGGTCAGACCCCTGTCTGATCAGATGATGCACCTCAGATGTTGGGAACAAATCCATAATTCCTGATTCACAAGAATACTATTCGACCTTTTAAAAATACAATCCTCTTCAATTGGTCCATTCCACCATGTGTTTTTACTCGCTGATGTTCGCACCTCTGTTAACGCACATGCATTGAGACATGATGCAAACTCCAAAGCTTCATTATGAGTGAATGCAGGGTCTCCTAGTTTTTCTTCCTCATTAAGAGTAATATTGAAATCTCCTTCGATGACACATGGACGTTGCTGACTTCCTGCTAACTTCTCAGATTTCTCCCATAATTCTAATTTGTCCAAAGCATTACATCTCGCGTACACAGCTGTGATTAGAAAAAAATTATTTCCTATTCTGGAATTAATGGTTATTTTTTGGAGCATATCGAGAATAATATTGCCTTCCGAAATTGTCCTCCAAATAACCAAATCTTCCCAGAGCTGTTCACCCCCACATGCTCAAAGCCTAATTTCCTTTTGTAATCTTCCAACTCAGATAGATTTTTAAATGGTTCCATTACAGTTGTGAATGAATATCTGTGTCTTTTGTTTAAGTCCATTATTCTCTCAAATGATTTTTTGAGTATTAACCGACCTAACATTCCAGAATAGTATTTTTTTCAATCATTGATCACTATTAGACGCCCTCTCCCTGTTGCTCCTTGTTTGGACATGTAAGGAATTTTTACTTTGCCTTTCCTTGCTCCATTTTCAACCTGTTGGTATGCCTTGCTAATTTGTTGAATGTATTCCAGCTCTTCATCATCCTCAAGGTCCTTTTTTGCTGCAAAACATCATCATCATCCTCTACTATGTATGGACCTTTCCTTATTACAAATTCTTCCTTGTCCTTATGATTTTCATTCTCCGAGTTTAGATCTTGTTCAAGCACGTCACGTAATTCATAATTACTACATTTCTTTTCTTTTCCGTAGTTGTTCTCCTCATTGTTATACTTTGTTGAAACAATTTCGTCATTACCCCTTTGAGTGACATCTCATCCCCCTATCCTTCCTTGAGAACTATCCACAATGTCACCTGGTTTTGCTATACTTTTCTTTCCAGTATGATAGTACCCTTCATCCTGCTCATTATCCATTGTGCCATCCTTAAACTTGGATCTCTTGTCCTTGTTAGCACTCCTTTGAACACCAGGAGTGCCTACATTTGTTCCAACAAGTTGTATTTATTTTCAGTAATTATTCCAACCCTGTTCCAAACCTTCTTTGACTATTTCGGTTTGTCTCCTCCCGATTTTTTGTATCTTTGCTCTACAAGACCTTCTTCCCTATTGGATTGTTGCATGTTTCCAACTTTTGTTGAGTCTTCCACGGCTTTTCTCCTAGCAATAGAATTCTTCTCTGTTCTGTCGTTTTCCTTCTTTTAAACTTGTCTTGTTTTTTTTTTTTTTTGATAAAATTCAGGATGCACAACAAAACATTGTTCCTCATTGTGTCCCTGAATCATAATGTCTGACAATACTTTGGCACATAATCATACTTAATTTTTATCCATTTCTCAATTACTTCCTCATTGGTTCTCCTCATTCAAATTTTAATCCGTTTTGGGAATTCTTTGAGTATATTTACATCCATCATAACTCTTGCACAACTTGGCCTCGTCTTATTCTTTATTGCCAAGTCTACTTGTAGTGGCTTTCCTACTACTTGTGCAAGTGAAAACACTACTTCTTGCCCAAAATGATTTAGTGGAAGAAATGGAAAAGATATCCATGCAATTGTTGTTGTTGTTTCCTCCTCGGGATTGAACACTGGATCCCATTTCAGCATTTTCATTGGAAAAGACCAGCTATTCTGTGTGATGTAAAAGTTGGGTTAGATAATAGGTGCACTTAATCCTCCAATAATATCTCCCTTATCAAAAAGTGTCTATTACTAAGCAACCCAATATTGCATTCTCCCTTTAGTTCACATTGTTTAGGGATCAATTTTCTGAGATCTTGTATGTCAGGCCACCCATATGAAAACTTTCCAATCACGGTACATTCCAGATTTTTGTTTACGATCATCTTGTTTAATTCTTCTAATTCCCATATCACAGTGTAGGGTTACATTTCCTAGAGAGCATCTATGACCATGTTTCTAGTTTATTTCATCAACTATACCAAATATAATATTGATATTCACAAATCACAAGCTCTCATCAACTATACCAAAAATAATATTGCTCAAATAGGTTTTATTAACACAAAATTCTAAAGAACTCCCAACAATCATAACAAAATTATAGTTTTTCAACACTTCTAGAAACCACTGACCTAACAAATTATGAATGTCGTTTGGATCAACCAAAAGTTATCATTAAAAATAAAACAAGATAAACATCAGCATTACCGGTCCAACATAGATGTAAATCACTACATTCTTCAATAGAAAGCTGAATTTTTTTTCTAGCAGTAACATCAACCATAGAAAAGAGAATTGGGGGTGATGAAAAAAAAGAAGAAGACAAATGGGGGTAACAAAAAAAAAGTATTGTGTAAAGAAAATAGGAAGATTTTTCTATTAAGATTTTTTTAATGGAAGAGTCCTTGTTAGCACTCCTTTGAACACTAGGAGTTCCTACACTTGTTCCAAAAGGTTGTATTTATTTTCAGTAATTATTCAAACCACCTTCTCCGACTATTTCGGTATGTCTCCTCCCCATTTTTTGTATCTTTTCTCTACAAAACCTTCTTATCTATTAGATTATTGCATGTTTCCAACTTTTGTTGAGTCTTCCACGGCTGTTCTCCTAGCAATAGTATTCTTCTCTTTTCTGTCGTTTTCCTTCCTTTAAATTTGTCTTGTTTTTTTGGATACAATTCAAGATGCACAACAAAACATTGTTCCTCATTGTGTCCCTGAATCATACATGTTTGACAATACTTTTGCACACCGTACTTAATTTTGATCCATTTCTCCATTACTTCCTCACTGTTTCTCCTCATTCAAATTTTAATCCGTTTTGGGAATTCTCTGAGTAGATTTACATCCATCATAACTCTTGCACAACTTGGCCTCGTCTTATTCTTTGTTGCCAAGTCTACCTGTAGTGGCTTTCCTACTGCTTGTGCAAGTGAAAACACTGCTTCTTCCCCAAAATGATTTGGTGGAAGCGATGGAAAAAGTATCCATGCAATTGCTGTTGTTGTTTCCTCCTCAAGATTGAACACTGGATCCCATTTCAGCTTTCTCATTGGAAAAGACCAGTAATTCTGTGTGATGTAAAAGTTGGGTTAGATAATAGGTTCACTTAATCCTCCAATAATCTCTCCCTTATCAAAACGTGTCTATTACTAAGCAACCCAATATTGCATTCTCCCATTACTTCACATTGTTTAAGGATCAATTTTCTGAGATCTTGTATGTCAGGCCACCCATATGAAAACTTTCCAATCACCGCATATTCTAGATTTTTGTTTACGATCATCTTGTTTAATTCTTTTGATTCCCATATCACAGTGTAGGGTTATGTTTCCTAGAGAGCATCTATGACAATTTTTCTAGTTTATTTCATCAACTATACCAAAATAATATTGATATTCACAAATCACTAGCTCTCATCTATCTCGTCATTCAAATCATAAATCTTCAGCAAGTTCTTCTTTGTTGAAAATCTTATTGCTCCTCTTTGTCGTAATTTGTAGCAAATGAGTTTCTTAAAGTTTAAATACCTGAGACAACTTCAGTATGATCGAGAAACTTCTCATGTTTATTTAAGATGATTATAACTACACTGCAGATATGACAATTGTTAGTGCAAGTTTTTTATCTTTAACAAAACAATATCAGAAACAATATATACATTAACAAAGAAAGAAAATCAAAGCTTGATGATTAGTTTGGAGAATGAAGTACCTATTAACAAAACACAATAGAAAAGCAGGTTTTCTTAACACAAAATTCTAAAGAACTCCCAACAATCATAACAATATTATAGTTTTTCAACACTTCTAGCAACCGTTGACCTAAAATATTATGAATGTCGTTCGGATCAACCAAAAGATATCATAAAAATAAAACAAGATAAACATCAACATTACCCTTCCAAAATAGACGTAAATCACTACATTCTTCAATAAAAAGCTGATTTTATTTTCTAGCAATAACATCAATCATAGAAAAGAGAATTGGGGGTGATGCAAAAAAAGAAGAAGAGAAATGGGGGTAACCAAAAAAAAAGGTATTGTGTAAAGAAAATAGGAAGATTTTTCTATTAAGATTTTTTAATGGAAGAGTCCAATTGAACAAAGTTATACTTTTTGGATTGAAGGTATCTTTTCTTGGATACAACAATCAGTTACTTAAGAATTGCCGACACACACTCAACAATCCTTTATTTTTTCATTGCCCACCCCCCAATTCTCTCTTTTCTTCATTACCACCAATCTCTCTTCTATGGTTCATGTTATCACTAAACAAAAATTTTCAAATTTCTATTATAGAAGGTAGCGATTTACATGTAGGTTGGACTAATGATGCTATTTTTTTTTCTTGTTTTGATTTGTATGACTGATTAATCAAAATGACATTCATGTTTTAGGTCAATTGGTGCTAGAAGTGTATGAAAAACTATAATTTGTTATGATTCTTCCTATTTCTTTAGAATTTTGTGTTAAGATAACATGTTTTTTCTGTTATGCTTTGTAAATGTGTATTGTATTCTTGGGGCTAAGCATCAAGCTTTGATTTTCTTTTTCTGTTTAATGAATATATTTTTCTACTATTTTTTCTAAATGGTAAAAATTAAACCAATAATTGTCATATCTGCATTTTAATTTTGATCATTTGAACTAACAATGAGAATTTTCTTGATTAAGTGATGTGAGTCTCAAGAAATTCAATTTCAAGAGACTCATCTACTACAAAGTGCAATGAAGAGGAGCAATAAGATTTTCGACAAAGAATAATTTGTAGAAGGTTGATGCTTTGAATGTAAAGATGGAGGAGAGAGCTCATAATTTGTGACTATGGGCAAGTCATTTTGCTAAAAAAATAAATTTATTTTTGTTATAATTGATGAAATAAACTAGAAACATGATTGTCATTTTAGAAACATTTTTATGATAACCATGTTACTAGTTTATTTCATCAAATATAACAAATACTAAATTGATTTTCATAGCAAATGGATTTGCTCATAGTCACAAATCATGAGTTCTCCTCCATCTTTGCATTGAAAACACCAATCTTCAATAAATTCTTCTTTGTTGAAAATCTTTTTGAGCCTATTCGTCGCAATTTGTAGTTATGAGTTTCTTGAAATTGAATTACCAAAGACCAGTTCACTATAATCAAGAAATTTCTTATGTTCAGTTCAGATGATCAAAACTAAAATAAAGATATGATAATTATTAGTGTAATTTAAAATATGTACATTACCAAACAAGGAGAATCAAACCTAGATGGTTAGCCCATAGATTGAAATACATATTAATAAAACACAATAGAAAAGCAGGTTCTCTTAATATAAAATTCTAAAGAACTCCCAACAATCATAACAAAATTATAGATTTTCAAACACTTCTAACATCCATTGACCTAAAAAATTATGAATGTCGTTCGGATCAACTGAAAGATATCATAAAAATAAAACAAGAAAAACATCAGCATTACTTATCCAACATAGACGCAAATAACTACATTGTTCAATGGAAATCTGATTTTTTTTCTAGTCATAACGTCAACCATAAGAAAAGAGAATTGGGGGTAATGAAAAAAAAAAAGAGGACTGGGGGTAACGAAAAAAGAGAGTGTTGAGTGTAAAGAAAATAGAAAGATTTTTCTATTAAGGATTTTTTAATAGAAGAGTGCAACTGAATAAAGTTATACTTTTTAGATTGGAGAAATCTTTTCTTGGATACAACAATCAGTTACTTATGAATTGCTGACACACACTCAACAATCCACTTTTTTTTCCTTACCCGCACCCCAATTCTCTCTTTTCTTCATTACCACCAATTCTCTCTTATATGGTTCATGTCATCACTAAGCAAAAATTTTCAACTTTCTATTATAGAAGGTAGCGATTTACGTCTAGGTTGGACTAATGATGTTGATTTTTTTTTGTTTTGATTTGTATGACATATTTTGATTAATCAAAATGACATTCATGTTTTAGGTCAATGGGTGCTAGAAGTATTTGAAAATCTACAATTTGTTATGATTCTTCCTATTTCTTTAGAATTTTGTGTTAAGATAACATGTTTTTCTGTTATGCTTTGTAAATGGGTATTGTATTCTTTGGGCTAATCATCAAGCTTTGATTTTCTTTGTTTGTTTAATGAATATATTTTTCTACTATTTTTTCTAAAGGGTAAAAATTAAACGAATAATTTTCATATCTGCATTTTAGTTTTGATCATTTGAACTAACACTGAGAATTTTCCTTATTAAGTGATGCGAGCCTCAAGTAATTCAATTTCAAGAGACTCATCTACTACAAAGTTCAATGAAGAGGAGCAATTAGATTTTCAACAAAGAATAATTTGTAGAAGATTGGTGCTTTTAATGTAAAGATGGAGGAGAGAGCTCATAATTTCTGATTATAATTTGTGACTATGGGCAAATCATTTAGCTAAAAAATAATAATTTTATTTTTGTTATAGTTGATGAATAAACTAGAAACATGGTTGTCATTTTAGAAACATTTTTATGATAACCATGTTACTAGTTTATTTCATCAAATATAACAAATACAAAATTGATTTTCTCAGCAAATGGACTTGCTCATAGTCACAAATCATGAGTTCCCCTCCATCTTTACATTGAAAACACCAATCTTCAATAAATTCTTCTTTGTTTAAAATCTTTTTAACCCTATTTGTCGCAAATTGTAGTTTTGAGTTTCTTGAAATTGAATTACCAAAGGCCAGTTCACTATAATCAAGAAAATTCTTATGTTCAGTTCAGATGATCAAAACTAAAATAAAGATACGATAATTATTAGTGTATTTTTTTTTTCTATTAGAAAAGATAGAATAAAAAATATGTATATTAACAAACAAAGAAAATCAAAGCTAGATGGTTAGTCCGGAGATCGAAATACATATTAACAAAACACAATAGAAAAACAGGTTCTCTTAACATAAAATTCTAAAGAACTCCCAACAATCATAACAAAATTATAGATCTTCAAACACTTCTAACATCCATTGACCTAAAAATTTATGAATGTCGTTCGGATCAACTGAAAGATATCATAAAGATAAAATAAGAAAAACATCAGCATTACTTATCCAACATAGACGCAATTATTCAATGGAAAGCTTATCTTTTTTCTAGTTATAACATCAACCATAAGAAAAGAGAATTGAGGGTAATGAAAAAAAAAAGAGAATTGGGGTAACGAAAAAATAGAATGTTGAGTGTAAAGAAAATAGAAAGATTTTTCTATTAAGGATTTTTTAATAGAAGAGTCCAATTGAATAAAGTTATACTTTTTGGATTGAAGGAATATTTTCTTGGATACAACATTCAGTTACTTAAGAATTACTGACACACAACAATCCTCTCTTTTATTCATTAGTCGACCCCCAATTCTCTCTTTTCTTCATTACCACCAATTCTCGCTTCTATAGTTCATGTTATCACTAAAAAAAATTGAACCCTCTATTATAGAAGGTAGCGATTTCCGCCCAGGTAGGACTAATGATGCATATTTTTTTCTTGTTTTGGTTTGTATGACATATTTTGATTAATCAATGAAATTCATGTTTTAGGTCACTGGGTGCTAGAAGTGTTTGAAAATCTATAATTTGTTATGATTCTTGTTATTTCTTCACAATTTTGTGTTAAGAAAACATAGTTTTGTGTTGTGCTTTGTTTATTGGGTATTTTATTCTTTGGGCTAATCATCAAGCTTTGATTTTCTTTGTCTATTTAATGAATATATTTTTCTACTATTTTTTATAAAAGAGAAAAAGTTAAACCAACAATTTTCATATGGGCTTTTAGTTTTGATCATATTAACTAACCATGAGAATTTTCTTGATTATAGTGATGTGAGTCTCAAGTAATTCAATTCAAGAGACTCATCCACTACAAAGTGCAACGAATAGGGGCAATAACACTTTCAACAAAGAAGAACTTGTAGAAGATTGGTGCTTTGAATGTAAAGATGGAGGAGAGCTCATGATTTGTGACTATGGGAAAGTCCATTCCCTCTTTTTTTAGAATTGTTTTTTGTTACAATTGATGAAATAAACTAGAAACATGGTTGTCATTTTAGAAATTCTTTATGAGAACCATGTTACTAGTTTATTTCATCAAATATACCAAATATAAAATTGATTTTGTTAGCAAAAGGACTTGCACATAGTCACAAATCATGAGCCATCCTCCATCTTTACATTGAAAACACCAATCTTCAGTAAACTCTTCTTTGTTGAAAATCTGTTTGACCCTCTTCGTCGCAATTTGTATTAATGACTTTCTTGAAATTGAATTACCAAAGACCAGTTCACTATAATCAAGAAAATTCATCTGTTCAATTCAGATGATCAAAACTAAATGCAGATATGATAATTATTAGTGTAATTTTTTTCCTATTAGAAAAGATAGCAGGAAAAATATATGGATTAACAAACAAAGAAAATCGAAGCTAGATGAATAGCCCGGAGATTAAAATACATATTAAACAAACACAATAGAAAAGCAGGTTTCTTAACACAAAATTCTAAAGAACTCCAAACAATCATAATTTTTTTTTTATAGATTTCAAACACTTCTAGCACCCATTGAACTAAAATATTATGAATGTCTTTTGATCAACCGTAAGATATCATAAAAAGTAAAAAAAGAAAAAATCAGCATTATTGGTCCAACATAGACGCAAATCCCTACATTCTTCAATAGAAAGCTAATTTTTTTTCCAGCAATAACATCAACCATAGAAAAGAGAATTTGGGGTAATGAAAAAAAAAAAAGGAAGAGAACTGGAGGTAACAAAATAAGAGAGAATTGAGTGTAAAGAATAAGAAAGATTTTTCTATTAAGGTTTTTTTCATTGAAGAGTCCAATTGAACAAAGTTATACTTTTTGATTTGAGAAATCTTTTCTTGGATACAACAATCAGTTACTAATGAATTGCTGACACACACTCAACAATCCTCTCTTTTTTCATTACACGCCCCCCAATTCTCTCTTTTCTTCATTACCACCAAATCTCTTTTCTATGGTTCATGTTATCACTTAAAAAAATTCAACTTTCTATTATAAAAGGTAGCGATTTCCGAATAGGTTGGACTAATGATGCTAATTTTTTTTGTTTTGAATTGTATGACATATTCTGATTATTCAAAATGACATTAATGTTTTAGTTCAATGGGTGCTAGAAGTGTTTCAAAATCTTTAATTTGTTATGATTCTTGCTATTTCTTCAGAATTTTGTGTTAAGAAAATATGTTTTTTGTTGTGCTTTCTAATGGGTATTTTATTCTTTGGGTTAATCATCAAGCTTTAATATTTTTGTCTGTTTAATGAATATAGTTTTCTACTAATTTTTCTAAAAGGGAAAAAATTTAACCGATAATTGTCATATCTGCATTTTAGTTTTTATCTTCTTAACTAACAATGAGAATTTTCTTGATTATAGTGATGTGAGTCTTAAGTAATTGAATTTCAAGAGACTCATGTACTACAAAGTACAACGGGGAGGGGCAATAAGATTTTCAACAAAGAAGAACTTGTAAAAGATTGGTGCTTTGAATGTAAACATTGAGGAAAGAGCTCACAATTTGTGACTATGGGCAAGTCATTTTGCTAAAAAAATAATTTTTTTTTGTTATAATTGATGAAATAATCTAGAAACATGGTTGTCATTTTAGAAACATTTTTATGATAACCATGTTACTAGTTTATTTCATCAGATATACCAACTATAGAATTGATTTTTTCTTAGCAAAGAACTTGCTCATAGTCACAAATCATGAGTTCTCCTCCATCTTTACATTGAAAACACCAATTTTCAGCAAGTTTTTCTTTGTTGAAATTTTTTTGACCCTTTTCGTCGCAATTTGTAGTAATGAGTTTCTTGAAATTGAATTACAAAGACGAGTTCACTATAATCAAGAAAAAATTCTTATGTTCAGTTCAGATGATCAAAACAAAAATGCAGATATGATAATTATTAGTGTAATTTTTTTTCTTTTAGAAAAAATAGCATAAAAATATATACATTAACAAACAAAGAAAATCAAAGCTAGATGATTATCCCGAAGATTCAAATACATATTCACAAAACACAATAGAACAACAGGTTCTCTTAACACAAAATTCTAAAGAACTTCCAACAATCATAAAAATAATATTGATTTTCAAACACTTCTAGCATTCATTAGCCTGAAATACTATGAATGTCGTTTGGATCAACTAAAAGACATCATACTAAAATAAAACAAGAAAAACATGAGCATTACTGGTCCAACATAGATGCAAATCCCTACATTCTTCAATAGAAAACCGATTTTTTCCCCAACAATAACATCAACCATAGAAAAGAGAATTGTAGGTAATGAAAAAAAAAGAATTGAGGGTACAAAAAAAGGAGAGTATTGAGTGTAAAGAAAATAGAAAGATTTTTCTATGAAGGTTTTCTTAATAGAAGAGTCCAATTGAACAAAGCTACACTTTCTGGATTGGAGGAATCATTTCTTGGACAACAATCAATTGCTTATAAATTGCTGACACACGCTCAACAATCCTCTCTTTTTTCATTTCCCCGTCCCTAAGTCTCTCTTTTCTTCATTACCACAAATCCTCTCTTCTACGGTTCATGTTATTACTAAATACAAATTTTCAACTTTCTATTATAGAAGGTAAGATTTATGTCTATGTTGGACTAATGATGCTGGTTTTTTTTTCTAGTTTTGATTTATATGACATATTTCGATTAATCAAAATGACATTCATGTTTTAGGTCAATAGGTTCTAGAAGTGTTTGAAAATCTATAATTTGTTATGATTCTTGCTATTTCTTCAGAATTTTGTGTTAAGAAAAACATGTTTTTCTGTTGTGCTTTGTTAATGGGTATTTTATTCGTCGGGCTATCATCATGCTTTGATTTTCTTTGTCTGTTTAATCAAAAATTGGTATCAAAGCCGAGGAAGTGATTGCGATCCTTATCGGAGTTCTGGCTCAGCCATCTGTTGGCCCCCTGCGGGTAAAGGCTTTAACACGTGCGACTCGTGCGGGAGTAAAACATATGGTAGTATCTATGATACCCATTTTGGTATAGCCCGTCATTTTATGCTATCACTATTTTTTCTAAAAGGGAAAAAATTAAACAACTAATTGTCATATCTGCATTTTAGTTTGATCATCTTAACTAACCATGATAAATTTCTTGATTATGTGATGTGAGTCTCAAGTAATTTAATTTCAAGAGACTCATCTACTACAAAGTGCAACGAAGAGGGGCAATAAGATTTTCAACAAAGAAGAACTTGTAGAAGATTGATGCTTTGAATGTAAAGATGGAGGATAACTCATTATTTGTGACTATGAGCAAGTCATTTTTGCTAAAAAATAATTTTATTTTTGTTATAATTGATGAAATAAACTAGAAACATGGTTGTCATTTTAGAAACATTTTTATGATAACCACGTTACTAGTTTATTTCATCAAATATACCAAATATAAAATTGATTTTCTTAGAAAAAGGACTTCATCATAGTGACAAATCATGAGCTCTCCTCCATATTTACATTGAAATCAGCAATCTTCAACAAGTTCTTCTTTGTTGAAAGTATTTTTACCCTCTTCTTCGCAATTCTTAGTAATGAGTTTCTTGAAATTGAATTAGTAGAGACCCACTTCACGTTAGATGTTAGTCCTTTAGTCTTTCCATTGTCATTACCTTATGTTAAAACTTGGGTTTGCCTTAATGGCATAGTTGAATGTTCATTTATAACATTCCAGTTTATTTCAATGACTTTTAATGGCAAAGTCAAGTCAAGGGTCTTCTCGAGGCCAAGAATGACTTGTGAGTGTCAATCACGCCCAAGGTGTAAGATCGGGGCATGACAAATCCCTAGTATTGACACCTTTCTTCCTTGAGCATTATAGCATTGACTTATTCTAATTGTTAATTCTGAAGGAAAAAAGACTGTTTAGTGAAAAAAAACTAATCAATGATGCATACAAAGTGATTCACAAATTCTCTCTGAAAGATTGTGATGAAAAAAAAGAGAAGAACAAAAGAATGTGACATGGATAACATCCTATGAAAATAACTTTGAAAGAATTTTTGGGATAAGAATTACTTGTCAAATAATTGTTGAAGAAAGGGCTGAAAATAAAGAGAAGAAACTAATGGGTGAATAAGTCCTAAAGTGTAAAGTTCTTAAGGAATTGTAAGTCATTATTATATAGTTTTCCTACTCGTCCCTTAGCCTACATTACCACTGGTTAAAGTCCTATTTGTTTATACTCGAGCATGCTTAATTAGTGGAGATTTACATAATGGGCAAGCATATTATTCTTTATGCACACATGTGAATTTTCTTTGTGAATGTGAGAGTTGTTCTTGATATGAAATTCTTAATTTATATTAAATATTTTGAATTGAGTGTGTGGACTGTTTTTTTTTTTTGTGAGGGCACTTGTTTCATGATAGATAAGTGATTTTATTAACTTTCTTTGATGAGAATAGGCAAGGAAACTTACATTTAATTAGTTCAAAGTCCTTCCTTGAGGTTAGAAGGTTAGAGGTCTGTTGTATATTTTGATGTCTTGTATAATCAGCAAAAATTGTATATCCTATTAAAGACTTTTACATACAAAATATAAATATTATACATCTTATATAATTTGTTATGTACTTGATAAATTAATTAAAATTTAAACGAACATCTCTTGGAGTTCAATGAAATAACGTATGTCACTCAAATAATCTGGATTAAATGATGTCTTGTCTAGTTCCTTATTTAAAATCATTCGCAGTCGACGACACTACTTTGATATCCAAAAGACATATGTTTTTGTTTATGTTTCGATCAATATGGTTAACATTTTGTTTTTACAACTTTTAATCTAGTATCTATAAGGATATTACTATTTCTTTAATATTTGATTATTATGGATTCATCCTACTTTGAGGGGTAATTTATTAACTTTAATCAACAAATTGAACGCAAACTTGTGATTAAGGTTGAGTACGATACTTACCATTCCATTACATTTCCTTATTTTTTGAATGTCACTAATCTATTGAAAGTCTCGATAAGATAGAAAGTTGAATAACTAAAACTCTAATGTAGTGTGAAACCACCATAACTTTAACACTCAAAAGTCCATTCTTGGACACCCCATTGTCTTTTAACCATTGAACATTAATGTCATTTATTTTAAAAGTTTAAGAATTCTAATTTACATGATACCAATAGTCTAATGATTACATCAAAGTCTTGATTAGCCTACTTTAACATAATGAACAAAAACATATGTATAAACAACTAAGTTTAAAACATGTAATCAAAATAGAAATTAATAACATAAGCATAAATTAATCACTGTAAAACATATCAGGATCTATAACAATAGAATAAATGCTTATTTATAGACAACAAATGGTACTGTGAAGAAATACTTATTATGTCTTATTGGAAAGGTCACAAGTCTTTGAAAAATTTACAATATTTCATAATCGTCACAACTTTTATAAAATAACATTTTAAACCTATCAGTCATGAATACTAAAATACTATATTATCTTACATAGAAGATTATGTGGTAACAAACGTTAATAATGTAAAGGAAAAGGAAATTTATTACATATTATCATTTATCCTTAGTAACATAATAATAAATTAATGAAAGTAAAAATACATACCAAGATTTGTAACATAAACAATGATGTCAGCGATCCACCTAATATGATTAAATATTTAGTTGTGAAGAAGAAGAAGAGGTTTAAAATTTATATTGTTTTAAAATGAGAGATAATTTCTCTATTTATAGACAACAACTGATAGCGTGAACAAATGTTATTGTGCCTTATGGGAAAGGTTACAATTATTTGGAAAAGTTGCAATCCTTCGTAAAGGTCACAACAATTTGGAAAAGTTGTAACCCTTAGTAAAGATCTCAACCTTTCATAAAAGCGCAACTCTTCATAAAAGTCGTAACTCTTCATAAAAGTCACAACTTTTCGTAGAAGTCACAACTTTTCATAGAAGTCACAACTCTTCATAAAAGTCACAACTTTTCGGAAAGTGGCTAGTTTTGGAACTCAATAAATTAAAAGGAAATTGTGGTTTGTGGTGGCGCCACATATATATATATGATAGAATGAAAAATAAAGTATAAGAGCCTAATTTCCCCTTATGAAAACTATATCCCTCCAATCAGAGGCGGACCTAGAGTATTGAACTCCCTCGAAAAAAAATTACATTGTATATTTAAGGTATTTTAAAGAATATTTATGTATAGATATTGATTTTTAACCTCCCGAATATAAGAATAGAGTCTGACTCAGTGGTTTAGGGGTTCAAACCACTACTCTCTTTTTCAAACCCCCTTAATAGAAATCCTGAATATGGCCAATACCGAGGCCTAAAGAACTACATCCTCTCAGGATCAAAATATTTTATTCACCAACTTATTGATACAAAAACGTTGGTGTCAAAAAGTATTCAACAGGAGTAAAGTACACGAACATTTAATTTTGCGGAAGCAGAAGAAGAAGATGAATTTTTTTTTGATTTAAAATGAGAGAAAATGACTTTTTTTATAGACAACAAAATATAGTGTGAACAAATATTTATTGTGCCTTATCAGAATGGTTATAACTATCTGGAAAAGTAACAAACCTTAAGAAAGTTCACAGCCTTTCATAAAAGTGACAACTTTTAATAAAATCGCAACTCTTCATTAAAGTCGCAACTCTTCATAAAAGTCACAACTTTTCATAATAGTCGCAACTCTTCATTAAAGTCACAAATTTTCATAAAAGTAACAACATTTGACAAAAGTCGCACCTCTTCATTAAAGTTGCAACTTTTCATAAAAGTCACATCTCTTCATTGAAAGAGAAAGGCTAGTTTTGATAATAAATAAATTTAAAAGGGAATTCTTGGTTGTTGTGGGCCACGTAGGCAGGTCTAGGGTTATCTTTTATATAAATATATGATATGATATGATATGATATGATTAGTAGCTATAGGCCACTGTTATGGGGCTGTAGCTATGGAAAATTTTTGAACATCGATAGTTTCGAATTAATGATTGGTTATCGCTTAAATTAATTTTCTATTCTTGTTTTAGTATTTCTTGACTGACCATCATAGAGATAGATTTCTTTTTTACTCTTAAACTCGAGGGACACTATGGTACATCGACCAAAGGATACCCAAAGCATGATCTTCTATTAAATTGAGTTGATTTTTTTAGGAGAGACGCCCGGACAAACATCTAGCTTGGTTAGGAAGAAGGATGAATTATAAATTCTCGCCAATTAGGACTCTCTATCCCCTCTTAACGATGTAGTTTGAGATAACTATTTGGAGTAGACGATTAGAGGTTGGAAGACCATGATCATCATAAATTCAAACTTGTAAATCTGTAATTTGACAACCGTAGTTAATTCGTGCATGAGATGTGATACATGAAACCCTATGCATGTTGTGGCCTTGGAATTGTTCAACCATTGTACGTAATCTTATTATTTAATTCTTGCATTCTTCTCTTTACAAATAAAAATAAAACACTTTTGGTACTCTTAAATAAATAATTAGGCTAATAGTTAACTGAAAATTCCTTTGGGTTCGATAATTCAATTATTTTAAGAGTCACTATATTACTTGTGTGACCACCTACACTTTGTGTGCAATTGAGAGTAACACTTATACTTGTGGAGGAAATGGATGCAACCATTGTTGTATTTGAATCTTCAAGCGCAAGGTTGAAACTCGAAGTATACATAGCATCAAAAACTACAGAAGGCGAGTCTTCTTAACTACCTACAATTAAGATTCGGTTCTTCCCCCTGACTTTTGAATTAATATTGATTGAAATACATTGTGACTTAGATTTGCTTCTTTCCTCACAGTCTTGAATCTGCTTATGTTGTCCAATAGCAGAAGATATCTTCCTCATTTTGAGATTTTTAGTTTCCCAGATGAATGGTACAGTCTACTGCAAAATTAACAATTGCTAGTTTCTTTAGTTTCATTTTATCATGATATTCTGTTCCCTAGAAGTGCATTTTGCATATTTAGATCGTTATGTACAAAGTTTATACAATAACTAACAATCCAATCTGGGTAACTATTATCTGATGAATTTTGTCTTTGTTATCATCTAATTAGTGCATATAACCAAATCATCCTATTGAAAATTTAAGGTGGCAAAATTGGCATACAAAATTGAACTGTACTGAGTTTACACTGAAGGTTTTTCATGATGTGTCTTAGTTAATTTATTTGGAGTAGTATTTCTCCTTTTTAGATCGTACCGAAAAATTTCTACAATGGCTAATGATTGTGCCCAAATCTGTTGCCCTAGAGATAGACCGGGGCTATTGTCTGAGGTGATCAGTGAGCATTTTCCTCACAAATCTTAAATGCGATGTGGTTAATACTAAGGTGTAGAGTCATAAAGCCCAGCAGCAGCTATAATGCAAGTTACTGATGAGGAAACGAGAGGTACAATTACTGATCAGGAAAAGTTGTCTACGATGAAGCAACTATTGTGCAATGTACTTAGATGTAGCAATAAATTTAAGAATTCTAAGACAATAGTATCTGATGGGGTCTCTTATACCGAGAAAAGGCCTCCACCAGCTAACTTTTGTAGACCAAGATTATGAACGTACTTCTGGTGAAGTATTGGAGGAATAAGAAAGGCCTAATGTGAGTGCCCTTAATTGGTGAGATAAGGACTACTCTGTTGTGACAATCCGGTGCAAGGATAGACCAAACTTCTCTTTGTTACAATTTTATATTGACCGATTTACAATATGTGGTTTTCTGTCACGCCATAACCTACACCCTGGGAGGGAATGGCCCTCAAGAATCATTGTTGGCCCCAACCGAACCCTTGGCCTAACTTACTTACTTAGCGGAAGACTTGAACCAATAAGCATAAAATTTTGAAATAAATTGGAATGCTATAAAGGAACATTCGACTTGGCCATTAAGGGAAACCCAAGTCTTAAGAAAAGATAACGTCAGTCAAAATACTAAAGAACTAACATCTGACTGTCTATGAAGCCTCTAAAACAACTAAGATGGATTTCGGGACAAACCCCACGACATCCTAATGAACTAATGAAATAACTGAAAGCAATAAAAAGGAGTCCTCTAGAATGCAAGAAGGCTCACCAACTGACTCTGGAGTGCTCACTAGATCAACGATGCATTTCATGCTGATCCTGCAAGTTACCTGCATCTACATCACAAGACGATGCAGGTCAACTGACATTAGTACATTGAATGTATGAGTATGCGAGTTAGAATGCTAACACAACATAGGCTTGAAAAGAATCTGAAGAACTTACTTTGCTCAAATGGACTCAACATAACTAAACTCGTTCCAATACAGCTTAAAACAAGTGCAATATAAAGAAAAGTTGTTCAAAACACGAAGTCAACTCTGGGTTCATGCAAAGATACATAAAAACTCTAAAATGTATGTAAAAATACAATAAACTATACATATAAAGTACAATTACTTCAGTGAGAGTTTTCTAACTGACAACCATCACGTAAGAGCTATTGTGATGATACGACGTTTTGCCTCAAGCTTCCAGGGTCGTTTCATACATTTCCATGAGTATAGAACTTGAACTACTAAGTGTATCCACTAGTCTATGCTAAAAATCACTAAGGAATCATCTTAAAAAATATGACCATTTTCTACCGATGATAGCTTAATGGTTTATGGCAGCTTGAAGTTCCTAAACTCTCCCCCATATCGATGTTCAATACTAATCCCAAAATATACTAGCTCCTTATGTTTAAAACCATAACCTCTTTCAATGGTTTAAGATAATTTCTCAAAACTTAGCTTAAAGACTATCTTCGAAAGGTCAATTTCATCTCTTGATTGATAGTGAAAGCATTTACACTTTACTGAAAACTAGCTTAAAGACTCTTTTGAAAATCAAAGTTCCCTTTCTTCTTTAAATGTGAAAACATTTACTTATTACTGAAAAAAAACTAGCTCAAAGGATCTTCTTGAAATCAACTTTTCCTTTCTTCTTTAAATGTGAAAACATTTGTTCTTAGGGAATACATAGTCCTGATATATTCTTTTGAAGAAATGAGTTCAATATTTATTCTTTACTCAACTCAAAACATAATCTTAAAACAAATTTAAAACATTTGTAAAATACTTTTGAAAACTTTATGATTTTCTCTTTGACTTGCTTCTTAACTTCTAGTCTTCTCTCTTACTTCTCTTTACTTTGATATTAACTTTCCTTGAATTGGATTATGGATTTAAGATTCACGATATCATATTTATGGATGATTTTATGATGTAGATGTACCTTAGAGTGTTGAAATCAACTAGAAAAAATAGGTACATCACTAAGAAACTATTACGAAAAGGTGGGCGAAGAATGGGATGAAATGGCGTGCCTGGCGCTCTGAGAGGTGCGGGGCGCCAGAGCACAAAGTTCAGAAACTGACTTGAGGTGCTTTGACTGGCGCGTGCTCCCTAGTGTTCAAAGTTCAAAGTTCAGATGCCCCTCTTTGGGTCTATGAGGGGCTCGACGCGCCAGGACCCTCCCCAGGTGTTCCTAGACTTTTCTTCTCTAAACTTCAACTCTAAAACCTCTAAACTTCAATGGTTATTTTCCAAAACACTAAGGATCATTTAAAACCTCACTATATGATCGATTCATACCGAAAATACACCCGAAAACATGAATCAAATTGCAAGAAACTTCAATCAACACAACCCACAAGAATTCAAGAAAAACTTCAACAATTTTCATAAAGAACTCAATTTCTAAACTTTCAAAGACTTAAATTCTCTGAATTGAATCATGGTTGGTGCGTGGGTGAACTAAACGTAGACTATGTGATCTCACATACCTTTTAGGGATGACCCCTTGATGAAATCCTCGAGCGATTCTTGAACGTTCTTGACGAATATTGAACTTTCTTCGCTATTTTCCTCTTTTCTCTTCTCTCTAAGCCCTAGCGTGAATTCAACTTTTCTAAACTGGATTTTTTTCTTTTTTGATTTCCATGACATCTTTGGATTGATCAAAATTACATTCATATTTTTAGGTCAGTGCTAAAAGTGTCTGAAAATCTATAAATTTGTTATGATTCTTGGTATTTCTTCAAAATTTTGTATTAAGAGAACCTGCTTTTCTGTTGTGTTTTGTTAATGGGTATTTCATTCTGTGGGCTAATCATCAAGTTGTAATTTCTTTGTTTGTTAATTTATATATTTTTCTGCTGTTTTTTCTAGAAAGAAAAACATTACACTAGCAATTATCATATCTTCATTTTAGTTTTGATCATCTAAACTAAACATGAGAAATTTCTTGATTATAGGGAAGTGGTTCTCTATTAATTCAATTATTTCATGCCCCGAGATACCCCCGAGACGTGGACGCGGGACCTAGGACAATAAGTGATGCTAGGATGATCATGAGCATACTAAAGATAATAAACTAAATGCGGAAGCTAAATCATAATTTAAAATGACAATACCCATATGCAAAAACTGGGATATATGTAAACAGATGAGTTTAATATAAAAAAGTTATTAACGTCTAATACATCAATAAATATTCTAAGAGAACCATCTTTCTTATTTACGATCAACACGGGTGCACCCCATAACAAAATACTAGATCTGATGAAGCTCTTGTTTAAAAGGTCTTTCAACTAATCCTTGAATTCCTTAAGCTCTGCTGGAGCCATTCTGTAAGGAGGAATAGAAATATGTTGGGTATCTGGAAGGAGATTAATTCCAAAGTCGATTTCACTTTCGGGAGGGACTCCGGAAAGATCTTTTGGAAACACTTCTGGAAACTCACTGACTACTGGAATTGACTCAAGAGTTGAGGTTTCAGAGATAGAATCCTTAACCCAACTAGATGATAGAGATAACCCTTAGAGATCATCTTTCTGACCTTAAGGCAAGAAATGAATCGACCCATAGGCACTAATCTACTACCCTTTCATTCTAAGATTGGTTCATTTGAAAATTGAAAACGAACAATCCCAGTTCTACAATTGACTGAGTCATAACAAGAATGTAAACAATCTATTCCAAGAATGACATCGAAGTTTACCATTTCTAACTCTATAAGATTTGCTGAGGTGACTTTCTGAGAGACTGTGACAGGGCAATTTCTCTATACCCGTCTAGCTATAACTGGGTCACCAACTGGAGTAGAGACTGAGAAAGGTATCGAGAGAGTTTCTGGAATAACACTGAATTGGAATGCTATGTAAGGAGTTACAAAAGAAAGAGTAGCACCTGGATCTAACAATGCATAAATATCAAGGTCAACGACTCGTAACGTACCTGTGACTACATCAGGAGAACCTTCCTGATCCTGGCAATCTTGAAGAGCATACAACCTGTTCTGGCGCTAGCCGCCACCCGTATCATATGAGTTACCCTGCTGAGTTAGATTGAGTAAAGCTGAGCATGTTGAGACTATATTCTGAACATGATATACCCAATTATGAGCTAACTGGATGCAATGACAAAATTTATAACATGTTGAGACTGAATACTAAGTGAACTGTAAATATGGTCACTGCAATAGAGTCTGACTAAACCATGGAAACTACTAATAACCGATAGTAAAACCACATGAGCTAAATGTGGAGTCCAATGTATACACCCCATTGAGAGGACCCAATATACCCTAGTAGAGGAAAAAAGACATGCTGACGTAATCACTAAAATGATGCCTATAGAGGGGACTTACAACCTACTTGGCTAGTAGTTGTGGGTCTATTTAAGTACACTGAACCCCAATCCAACTCGATATTATGCTAGTCCCAATGAATTAAGTGATTAACACATTATGACTAGATTTCTATAAATATTGGATAGCTCAAAACTAAATATGGAAACTAAGAATTCAATAATTAATCTGATAATGATGCAATAATAAATGAGACATGTATATCTGAAGTAACTGTAATATCTGACCTAGCATGTGTAATTCAAGAACTAAAGAAATAAATAGCTAGGGTTCTGAAATTCATGCAATAATCTAAGTAATAATATGGTAATCTGACTTGGAACATATAACTAACTAATTCATGATAATTTGCTAAAGTTCTAGAAATTCTAGGTCTAATCATGATAAGGGAATATCAAGAATCTGACTGAAAGCTAAGGACCCAATGGGTGAAAGGAACCCACTAGTGAAACGTGACATACCTAGTGATGAAATCCACGAAGGAATCTTTAGATTTCGGGGCTAAAACTGATGAAACCTTGTTGTGTTCTTGAACTAGGGTTGTTGACCTTTTTTCTCCTTTCTTGCTTTTAATTTTCTAAGGTTTAATTAATGATTTGACTTAGGTAAGTTTTAGTTATGTTTCTAGGCTTAAACTGTCTAAAATTTGATGATTTATGAAATAGCGACGTATATTAGGGGTTAAACGAACTAGAAAAATACCAAAAGACCCCTGAACTAATTGCTGTCAGACTAATCGGCGACCTGGTCTGACGGTCCGTCGTTTGGCTCTGCTTGATAAGCCTTCACTAAAACGGGCACAACTTTTTACTAGAAGGTTAGAGTTTAGCAAACTCAATAGCTATAGAAAGATAGTTCTATCTATCATATCATAGGTAATGGGACACCTAATTAATTTTGTGCTAAAGGTTATGACCATTTGAAGTTGACCCTATCAGCAATTCCCCCTAACTAACTGCTAAACATCACTTATGGTCAGACCTACAGACTCTAGATTGAACGACATCCATGTTGGTCATCCGTATTTCATGTCAGAG
Organism: Solanum sitiens; assembly: GCA_016801875.1. NCBI lineage: Eukaryota > Viridiplantae > Streptophyta > Magnoliopsida > Solanales > Solanaceae > Solanum > Solanum sitiens. The sequence continues at coordinate 401,471 of JABWTJ010000223.1, read as the reverse complement.
GCTGGGTAACTTGAGTCTCAATCCACGGACACAGACCATGGACCATAAGTATGACTTCCGGACCATAGGTCTGTCCGTGGATCGACACTTAGTCAATTTTTCTAAGCTATGTTTTGAGAGAGCTTCAGTGGCAAACGACGGATGCACAGTACGGGCCGTAGATTAGACTACGGTTAATCGATAAGGACTGCCGATTGAACTTGTAGATTTCTGAAAAAATAATTTTTGGTTTGTTATTGATATGGGGTGTACAGATTTCAAGAGGCTCATGTGCTACATATTGCAACGAGGAGGGGCAAGAAGATTTTGAACAAAAAAGAACTTGCAAAAGATTGATGCTTTGAACATAAATATGGTAGAGAACGCATGATGATTATGGGCAAGTCTTTTTACTAAATGAATCAAATTTATTTTTGTTATATTTGATGAAATAAACTAGAAACATGGTCATCATAAAAATGTTTTCAAGATAATGACCATGTTTCTAGTTGTTTTAAAAGCTAAATTAGGACTCAAGGTCCCTTCATTAAACAACCCAAAAGGGCCAACATTTACATAGACAAAAATGGGTTCTAGTTGGACCAAAAGTGACCTGACCACACATTTTTAATACAAGTTCCCTTTGGCAGGGTTTCCAAAAATGCTCTTTCAACATCCTTTTTCACTTCTCCCTTCTTCCTTGCTCGTTCTGCCTCCTTGCAGGCATGAAAATGTACTGCTCTAGGGAATAAAAATTCTTCCTCAAGCATTTGTGACCTCCTATTCTCATAAGCTTTCAAAGGTTTGTCCTCCCTCTTTCTTGAATTGTGTTTCCTCTCCTGCCAGCTGATTGTGACTGTTGTAAGCGTACTTTTCGATTGGAATTTGGAGATCTTGTCGAACTTGATAGTGATTATAGGCCTTCCTTTTTAGCTTTGAAAATGTGTAAGTGATTTATCCTTCTCCCTTTCTTCCTCTTTTCTATTCTTCTCATTTAATTATGATTCTTGTTGTAGGTGAAGCCAAATACAAGAAAAGGACTTTTCATCGATTAGATTCCTTGCCGAGTGCTTCAAAAATATCAGATTTGGTCTCTTTACTCTCACTTTTACTCATCCCTGTATCCCATTTTGCGTGCTGACATAGCTTAGTCCTAGGAGTAGTTCTTTGACAACACTTCTGCTCAAGTAAATTCCAGAATATAACTTGTTTATATAGCTGAGTCGTCACGGTAACTAAGAATGCTACCCATTGTTGTCTATTTTTATTCTTCTTGATTTGATACGAACTAAAGGATCTAATGCTTGCCCATATTAAGAATATTTCTTCCCAGGATTGGTAATTGATTAAAGTTGAAGAATACCTATTTTCCTTCTTTGTCAATTGTTGTATTTGCTACAAAGTCTGCTAGCCAATTTGTCTCTCTGAAAATATGTTGCACATTTACAATGATTTGTGCCACCATTTCATGTATGTCTTCTCTTTGTTAAGAAAACTCCCATGGTGTTTTCCAATTCTTCACAATCATGTTCTTTAAAATCAATGAATCTGTATACACTTGAATATTATTCATCTTATGACTAATGTAATACTTTAAAGCATCCCACACGGCTCTAACCTCTGCCTCCATTTATGTTTGTTGCCTCCCCTATGCTCTGTGCCACTGAATATATGAGATCTTCTTCTTTCGTATACAAAAAACATAAGTACTCTGACCGGGTTTCCTTTACTAGCTCCATCCGTGTTATCACCTTCCCATGTTTTATAGAATTTATTCTTTTCCATAATTCCCATATTATGATTGCAGGGACTGCCTTTAATATATGATCTTATTTGTGTGACATGTTGTGATCTCACGATCTATAAATGGTTTGTTTCAAATTTCCAGTTACGCTGAGACCTATACAAGAAGAAAAAAACTTCCATAGATTTTGTACTATGAGAGCTGTTAGTAAAACATAAGACTTGAATCCAGTTGACCCTCCTCACAACAGTAACATTTTGAGACCACGTTTAGCCTCAACTTCTTTAAATTATCATATGTGGCTATTCTCTCCCTCCAAACCCTCCATAGGAAAAAACCAATCTTGAATGGCAAACCGTTTACACCCATATAATTGCTCTATGCATTCATTGGTAGTTTTCTTTTAATGTTGTTATAGGTTGATTTGAAAGTGCAATCCCCTTTAATGTTATGCATCCACCATGCTTTGGCAGTGCTAACTTCCTTGAGAATGGTCCTGATTTTCGTTGTTGTATGTTGAACCATTTCCTCCGAAGTCACTGATCTCAGCTTTTCTTCATTCCACTCATAATTTATGATAAAATAATTTACCTCCAATTACTCATCTTGTGCCAACTCTCCTTCAGTAAAGTATAATGCTCCTTCCCTGGTCCAATTATCAAATCAAAAACTAGAATTTCCAGCCTTGATTTGCCACCATATATCATGTTCTACCTCCACCCCGATCTTAATCATCTTCTTCAAAACCTGTGAGGCTCCTGAACTTTTTACAATTAACGGATGCATTTTCTTGCAATACTTATTCCAGATGTATTCAGCCCATAAGGATACTCTAGAGTTCTACCATTGCTAAGAAAACAAGGCTTTATTTATATACTCTAGAGTTCCACCATAGCTAAGAAAACAAGGCTTTATTTTTATCCTGAATCTACCTAAATGAAATTCCACCTTCCTCTTTCTGAAGACTCATATCCCCCCATGCCACCCAGTGTTTACCTTTAACTCCCCACACATTTCCCAAAAGAATTTAGTAAAAAATTGATGATTTTGGTCCATGACTTTATTTGTTTGATTCATAGTTGATAACAAGTAAACTGCATAGACTGAAGAACATGATTGACAAGAACATGCTTACCTCCAACTAATAGGCATTTATTATGCCATGAGAAGATTATCATAGAAACTTTCCTAATCAAGTCTTTAAAATACCCAGAGATGCTCCTCCCGTAAAATATTGGACTTCCCAAATACAGAAAAGGAAAAGTTATTTGTCTTATCCCTGCTAACCTACTCATTCTGATTTCCACAATAAGAGGTGTTTTATCATAAAGATAAAAGAAACTCTTATGTTTATTAACTATTTGACCTGAAGTACTTGCATACTCTTTTAGCACCTGCATTATATTGATCACTGAACTTCTTTCCCAGAGCAAAAAAGGATGGTATCATCTGCTAGGATAGATGATTAATCTCAGGACTCCACTTTGGCAAATTATATCCCTTAAAATATGCATCCCCATGTAAGACGTTGCTGGACCTCTGCTGCAATAATTAAAAGAGTAGGGGATAGAGGATCTCGCTACCTCAATTCTCTCCAAGTTTTGAAAAAACCATGTTCCTACCATTAATCATAATTGAATACCAGTTGTTGGACATAATCCTCCATATCATGTAAAAAATAATTTCAGAGAAACCAAATATTCTCATCACTTGGTTGAGAATATCCATGAAACTCTGTCATATGCCTTGGTCACATCCTGTTTCACATCCATGTTAACATTTTCCCCCTCATATTCATATATTTCTTTTGCCAACAGTACATTCTCAGTGATACTTCTGCACTTCACAAAACCTAAATGAATTAGAGAAACTACTTGGGTAAGACCAGCTGAATTCTTTTAGAACCACTTGTGAAATAATCTTATTCAAAAAATTACTAAGACTTATTGGTCTTAGATCTGAGAAGCTTCGTACTGATTCTTTCTTGGGTAGCAATACTAAGTTGGTATAAGTAACAAATTTTGACATCTCCTGCCCGTAGAAAAAAGCTCTTACTAATTTAGTAACATAATCTCATATGATCTCCCAACAACATTTAAAGAAATGCCCTGTAAATCCATCTGGTCCAGAGGCACTGCTTCCATTCAATGCCAAGACCACTTTTTTCACTTCATCCTGATCTAGAAGCCTACTCATTGCCTCTTTTTCGTCATCTGATATACTCTTTGGAATCTGGTCAATCATGGCATAGTCCGTTTCCAACATTTCTGCATGAAATTGCTCTTAAAAAAATCCCACAACCATTTGACCAATCTGTTCATTTGTGCGCAACGTAATTTCTTGGTAAGTCACTATTTAACCAATATGCAACTTCTTCCTTTTCCCTTTAACATACGAATGGAAATTTTGTAGTTCTATCCCCATCTTAAAATCATTTCATCCTAGCCTATAGACTACTAAAATCTTCTTCAACTTGCAAATATTTCTTCAATTATGCTTCTACTTTGCTCAATTCTGCCTGGTTGCTGGCAGATGGTTTTATTTTCAATTGTATTTCCTTGACCTTTATCACATCTTCTATGGTGGCAATTTGTTGTAAAACATTTCCATAGGCAGATCTAGTTCAAGATTACAATGCTTTCTTAACTCTCTTCATTTAGCATGGAACTCTATAAAAGGGTTCCCAACAAAGTCCACAATTTGCTTAAACTGTTTGTGCTTTCTTAAAAAATTCAAGAATCTAAAGGGCTTTATGAACGTCTCCTCTCTTGAGCTATAATTCATATGCAAAGGTACATGGTCAGACCCCTGTTTGATCAGATGATGCACCTCAAATGTTGGGAACAAATCCATAATTCATGATTCACAAGAATACTATCCAACCTTTTAAAAATACAATCCTCCTCAATTCGTCCATTCCACCATGTGTATTTACTCCCTGATGTTTGCACCTCTGTTAATGCACATGCATTGAGACAGGATGAAAACTCCAAAGCTTCATTATGACTGAATGCAGGGCCTCCTAGTTTTTCTTCCTAATTAAGAGTAACATTGAAATCTCCTCTGATGACACATGGACATTGCTGACTTCCTGCTAACTCAGAAAATTTCTCCCATAATTGTAATTTGTCCAAAGCATTACATCTCGCGTACACAATTGTGATAATTATTTCCTATTCTGCACTTAATGGTTATTTGTTTGACCGTATCGAGAATAATGTTGCCATCCCAAATTGTCCTCCAAAAAAACCAAATCTTTCCAGAACTGTTCATTCCCGCATGTTCAAAGCCTAATTTCCTTTGTGGTCTTCCAACTCAGATAGATTTTGAAATGGTTCCATTAGAGATATGAATGAATATATATGTCTTTTGTTTAAGTCCGTTAATATCTCGAATGATCTTTGAGTATTAACCGACCTAATATTCCGGAAGAGTATTGTTTTCAATCATTGATCACTATTAGACTTCTTCTCCCTGGTGCTCCTTGTTTGGACCTGTAAAGGAATTATTACATTGACTTTTCTTGATCCATTGTTCAACCTGTTGGTATGCCTTTCTAATTTATTGAATATTTGTCACGACCCAAAATCGAGCCGCGAGTGGCACCCACACTTATCCTACTATGTGAGCGAACCAACCAATCTAAAACCCCAACATATTGAACAAAAATACAAAGCGGAAGACTTAAAACTCATTATCCCCAAAATCTGGAAGTCATCATCACAAGAACATCTATCCTCAAGTTACTAATCTAAAAGTATCTAAGAAGCTAAAATAAATAAAAGGCTAGTCCATGCCGGAAGTTCAAGGCATCAAGACTTGAAGAGAAGATCCAGTCCAAGCTAGAAGCATTAGCTCACCCTGAAATCCGGTGTAGTGAAGACTGGCTAGAATTGCTGTTGAGTTGAAGACGACGGTACGTTTGCTGCATTTCCCAAATAACAAAGAAAGAAACAACAAGTAGGGGGTCAGTACAAAACACAAGTACTGAGTAGGTATCATCGGCCAACTCAAAATAGAAAACAGTATATATCAGTTCATATCATAAATCAACTACAATACTCAACATGTAACAACAAGTACTATAATCATCAATAAGTACTACCAAGTTCATCCATGAGGACTCAAGCCTCAATACCACACTCATTTGGGAATTAGGTTCATTACATTGAGTATATTAACATCTCTCAAGATTCATTATCTTTCTTCCTCTTGTGTCGGTACGTGACACTCTGATCCCCTACTACTATGTGTCGGTACGTGACACTCCGATCCCCTATTCTACGTGTCGGTTCGTGACACCCGATCCCCTAATACTATGTGTCGGTACGTGACACTCTGATCCCCTAATTCTACGTGTAGGTTCGTGACACCCGATCCCCTAATACTATGTGTCGGTACGTGACACTCCGATCCCCTAATTCTACGTGTCGGTTCGTGACACCCGATCCCCTAATAATATATGTCGGTACGTGACACTCTGATCCCCTAATTCTACGTGTCGGTTTGTGACACCCGATCCCCTAATACTATGTGTTGGTACGTGACACTCCGATCCCCTAATTCTACGTGTCGGTTCGTGACACCCGATCCCCTAATACTATGTGTCGGTACGTGACACTCTGATCCCCTAATTCTACGTGTCGGTTCGTGACACCCGATCCCCTAATACTATGTGTCGGTACGTGACACTCCGATCCACTAACATCATTCTATCAATTCATCAAGCGTTCTCTTATACCAAGGCATCATCAATCTCATTACTTTAGTTCATCAAGCCTTCTTTTATACCAAGGCATCATCAATAACAAGGTAAATTAGGGTTTCTTCAAGATTTTGGATTCAAAAGCTTCATTATGCTTATTTTATCACAATCACATAATCACATTCATGCAAGCATACAATTAAGCATATAGAAGGGTTTACAATACTACCAATACATATCATTCGCTATTAAGAGTTTACTACGAATAGTATCAAAAACCATAACCTACCTTCACCGAGGATTCGTGATCAAGCAAGAAATCTCTCAAAGCTTTTTGTTTCCTCTTCGTTTGTCTCTCTCTATCGATCGTTCCTCTCTCTCCTTGTTCTTTCTATTTTTCTTCTTCAAAACCCTCTTTCTTTTACCCTAATTAGCACATAATTAAGTATAAAAGATGAGGAATTAACCCACTAATTAACTCAAGGTTATCTCCTTTACACCCCCAAGAATTTGAGTTATTAACATTAACCCACGAAATTCATAATTATAGCAGGAATAGTCCAAAACGCCCCTTTAAAAGTTACCCAGAAATCCGACCCAGACTGGGATTACGCAACCTGTGACGGCCCGTCGTGCCTGCGACGGTCCGTCCTGCAGGTTTGTCACAACCTTCAGATACTCAATTTCCTTGATGAGTCTGAGACGGTCCGTCGTGCCTACGACGGTCCGTCCTGCACTTCCGTCATGACGGACAGAGAATTGCTCCCAGTACCCAATTCTCAAGAGTTGAAGTGTTTTGAAATGGAACCTCACAACGGTCCGTCGTGTCTGTGACGGTCTGTCCTGCAGGTCCGTCACAGAGTTCAGAGAGTCGATTTCAGCACTCAAATATAAGAATTCCAAGTGTTTTGGAATAAGACACCCTCGACGGTCCGTCGTGCCCATGACGGTCCATCGTGGGATCCGTCGTCTCAGACAGTTTTTCCCAGAAATAAAATCTGCTGCTCAAAACGACTAAGCAGGTCGTTACAATATTGTATTCCAACTCTTCATCCTCCTCAAGGTCTTTGTTTTGCTGCAAAACATCATCATCATCCTCTATAAGTCTGGACCTTTCCTTATTACATATTCTACCTCGTCCCTATGATTGTCATTCTCCAAGTTTATATCTTGTTCAAGCACATCACGTAATTCATAATCAGTACAATCCTTTTCTTTTTCGTAGTTTTTCTCCTCATTGTTATACTTTGTTGAAACAACTTCTTCCTTACCCCTTTTAGTCACAACTCTGCCCCTTTTCCTTCCTTGAGAACTGTCCACAATGTCACCTGGTTTTGCTATATTTTTCTTTCCAGCATGACTGTACCCTTAAGCCTGCTCATTATCCATGGTTCCATCCTTAAACTTGGATCTCTTGTCCTTGTTAGAACTCCTTTGAACACCAGGAGTGCCTACATTTGTATCCACAAAATTGAAATCACCTTTCTTCACCTCCTTCCTTTTCTCTTGTTTATCTTGTTCCAACAGGTTGTATTTATTTTCAGTAATTATTCCAACCCTGTTCCAAACCTTCTCCGACTATTTAGGTCTGTCTCCTCCCAATTTTTTGTATCTTTGATCTACAAAACCTTCTTCTCTATTGGATTGTTGCATGTTTCCCACTTTTGTTGAGTCTTCTACGGCTTTCCTCCTAGCAAAAGGATTCTTCTCTGTTCTGTCGTTTTCCTTCCTTTCAACTTGTCTTATTTTTTTTGGATAAAATTCAGGATGCACAACAAAACATTGTTCCTCATTGTGTCCCTAAATCATACATGTCTGATAATACTTTGGCACATAATCGTACTTAATTTTGATCTATTTCTCCATTACTTCCTCAATGTTTCTCCTCATTCAAATTTTAATCCGTTTTGGGAATTCTTTGAGTAGATTTATATCCACCTTAACTCTTGCACAACTTGGCCTCGTCTTATACTTTGTTTCCAAGTCTACCTGTAGTGGCTTTCCTACTGCTGGTGCAAGTGAAAACACTGCTTATTCCCTAAAATGATTTGGTGGAAGCGATGGAAAAGATATCCATGCAATTATTGTTGTTGTTTCCTCCTCGGTGTTGAACACTAGATCCCATTTTAGCGTTCTCATTGGAAAAGACCAGTTATTCTGTGTGATGTAAAAGTTGGGTTAGATAATAAGTGCACATAATACTCCAATAATGTCTCCCTTATCAAAACGTGTCTATTACTAAGAAACCCAATATTGCATTCTCCCTTTAGTTCACATTGTTTAGGGATCAATTTTCTAGGATCTTGTATGTCAGGCCACCCATATGAAAATTTTCCAATCACCTCATATTCCAGATTTTCATTTACGATCATCTGGTTTACTTCTTCTAATTCCCATATGACTTGTGGTTCTCCTTGCAGGTAAGTTATAGGTTTGAGTGGTAATGGCTTAACGTTGGTTTTTTCAGTCTTAGGGATTACACATATGTTAGTGCTCATGGAGTTACCAGTCAACCTACCTCCGAGGGAGGTTGGCTTCTCGCCTAGCCGGCCATTGGAGCATCTAAAAGTAGAGTTTCACGGTGTAGGGTTACGTTTCCTAGAGGGCATCTAAGACCATGTTTCTAGTTTATTTCATAAATTATACCAAAAATAATATTGATATTAACAAATCACGAGCTCTCATCTGTTTCTTCATTCAAAGTACCAATCTTCAGCAACTTCTTCTTTGTTAAATATCTTCTTGCTCTTGTTCGTTGCAATTTTTAGCAAATCAGTTTCCTAAAGTTTAAATACCTGATACCCACTTCAGTATGATCAAGAAACTTCTCATGTTTAGTTAAGATGATTATAACTACATTTCAGATATGACAATTGTTAGTGTAAATTTTCTCTTTAAGAAAGAATATCAGAAAAAATATATACATTAACAAACAAAGAAAATCAATGTTTGATGATTAGTTTGGAGAATGAAATATCCATTAACAAAACACAATAGAATAGCAGGTTTTCTTAACACAAAATTCTATAAAACACCCAACAATCATAATAAAATTATAGATTATCAACACTTCTAGATGACCTAAAAAATTATGAATGTCATTTGGATCAACTGAAAGATATCATAAAAAATAAAACAAGATAAACATCAGCATTACAGGTCCAACATAGACGTAAAACACTACATTCTTTAATAGAAAGCTGAATTTTTTTTCTAGCAATAACATCAACCATAGAAAAGAGAATTGGGGGTATTGAAAAAAAGGAAAAGAGAAATGGGGGTAATAAAAAAAGAGAGTATTGTGTAAAGAAATGTAACGACCTGCTTAGTCGTTTTGAGCAGCAGATTTTATTTCTGGAAAACTGTCTGAGATGACGTATCCAACGACAGACCGTCATGGGCACGACGGACCGTCGAGGGTGTCTCGTTCCAAACACTTGGAATTCTTATATTTGAGTGCTGAAATCGACTCTCTGAACTCTGTGACGGACCTGCAGGACGGACCGTCACAGACATGACGGACCGTTGTGAGGTTCCGTTTCAAAACACTTCAACTCTTGAGAATTGGGTACTGAGAGCAATTCTCTGAACTCTGTGACGGACCTGCAGGACGGACCGTCACAGACATGACGGACCGTTGTGAGGTTCGCTTCAAAACACGTTCAACTCTTAGAATTGGGTACTGAGAGCAATTGCTCTGCCGGCGTGACGGGAAGTGGTGCAGGACGGACCGTCGTAGGCACGACGGACCGTCACAGGTTGCGTAATCCCAGTCTGGGTCGAATTTCTGGGTAAGTTTTAAAGGGGAGTTTTGGACTATTCTTGCTATAATTATAAATTTCGTGGGTTAATGTTAAAAACTCAAATTCTTGGGGGTGTAAAGGAGATGACCTTGAGTTACTTATTGGGTTATTTCCTCATCTTTTATACCTAAAAATATTGCTAATTAGGGAAAAGAAAGAGGGTTTTTGAAGAAGAAAAATGGAGAGAACAAGGAGAAGAGAGAGGAACGATCTATAGAGAGAGACAACCAAAGAGGAAACAAAAAGCTTTGAGAGATTGCTTGCTTGATCAAGAATCCTTGGTGAAGGTAGGTTATGGTTTGATACTATTAGTAGTAAACTCTTAATAGTGAATGATATGTATTGGTAGTATTGTAAACCCTTCTATATGCTTAATTGTATGCTTGCATGAATGTGATTATGTGATTGTGATAAAATAAGCATAATGAAGCTTTTGAATCCAAAATCTTGAAGAACCCTAATTCACCTTGTGATTGATGATGCCTTGGTATAAAAGAAGGCTTGATGAATTGATAGAATGATGTTAGTGGATCGGAGTGTCACGTTCCGACACATAGTATTAGGGGATCGGGTGTCACGAACCGACACGTAGAATTAGGGGATCGGAGTGTCACGTTCCGACACATAGTATTAGGGGATCGGGTGTCACGAACCGACACGTAGAATTAGGGGATCGGAGTGTCACGTTCCGACACATAGTATTAGGGGATTGGGTGTCACGAACCGACACGTAGAATTAGGGGATCGGAGTGTCACGTTCCGACACATAGTATTAGGGGATCGGGTGTCATGAACCGACACATAGAATTAGGGGATCGGAGTGTCACGTTCCGACACATAGTATTAGGGGATCGGGTGTCACGAACCGACACGTAGAATTTGGATCGGATTGTCACGTACCGACACAGAGTATAGGGATCGGAGTGTCACACGTACCGACATATAGTAGTAGGGGATCGGAGTGTCACGTACCGACACATAGTAGTAGGGGATCGGAGTGTCAACGTACGAACAAGAGGAAGAAAGATAATGAAATCTTGTGAGATGTTTAAATATACCAAGTATGAATCTAATTCCCAATGAGTATGGTATTGGAGGCCTTGAGTCCTCATGGAGAACTGGTAGTACTTATTGATTTATAGTACTTGTTTGCTCAACATGTTGAGTATTGTACAGTGATTTATGATTATGAACTGATATTACGTTTTCTATTTTGAGTTGGCCGATGATACACTCCAGTCTTGTGGTTTTGTACTGACCCCCTACTTTTTGTTTTCTTTCCCTTTTATTTGGGGAATGCAGCAAACGTACCGTCGTCTTCAACTCAGCAGCAATTCTAGCCAGTCTTCACTACACCGGATTTCAGGGTGAGCTAATGCTTCTAGCTTGGACTGGATCTTCTCTTCAATGTCTTGATGCCTTGAACTTCCGGCATGGACTAGCCTTTTATTTATTTTAGCTTCTTAGATACTTTTAGATTAGTAACTTGAGGATAGATGTTCTTGTGATGATGACTTCCAGATTTTGGGGATAATGGGTTATAAATTTTAGAAGTTATTTAATTGATTTCGTTAATGAGTTTTAAGTCTTCCGCTTTGTATTTTTGTTCAATATGTTGGGTTTTAGATTGGTTGGTTCGCTCACATAGTAGGATAAGTGTGGGTGCCACTCGCGGCTCGATTTTGGGTCGTGACAAACTTGGTATCAGAGCATTAGGTTCGTTGGTCTCATCACACAAGAACGAGTCTAGTAGAGTCTTAAAGAACGGTAGGGGGACGCCTTTACTTTTCTTTGAGAGGCTATAAGACTTTAGGAAAATTCCACTCTTTCTTTCTTTCTTTCGTGCTATTACTTGGATTCAATTGGTATCTAGGTGATACAAATTGGTATCTGACCATCTTCACTCTATTTCACAGATGGTTATAACTAGAGCAACGACTGCACCAACACCGGCAAGACAAGAAACGTCTGAGCCAGCCACTGGGGCTGTAGCTCGGAGAGGAACAGTCGCGAGAGGCCGTGGAAGAGGTCGTGGGAGGAAGTCCTCTAGAGGAAGAGGACAAGCACCTAGCCCACCTGGTACTAGGGCGGTGACTCCTCCACCGACGGAGGAAATGGTAAGAGAGGGTGAGGAAGGGGAGAATGAACAAGCACAGAATGAGGAATTGCCACCCCAACCTACCCCAGAGATGATCAATCAGGTTCTTGCTTATCTTAGCGGGTTATCTGATCAGGGTCAGACACCTCCAGTGTTTTCTGCACCAGCACCTCAGGTTCCGGAGATACAACATGCGGCCACTATGGCTCCCCGCATGGATACTTCATTGGAAATAGGCACGTTTCCTCGTCTGACTACAGGGCCTATAATGACAAATGATCAGCATGAACTTTTCAGTAAGTTCTTGAAATTGAAACCTCCAGTCTTCAAGGGTGCTGAATCTGAGGATGCTTACGATTTTCTGGTTGACTGTCATGAGCTACTAACACAGGGATGGTCTACGTAGACCGTTTTGTGGTGTTGCGTTCCTGAGTTTATCAAAGTTTTCACGGGAACGCCAACATGTGGTGGCGGCACCATGTATGAGTGTCAACCAACAGAGGCAACCACCTATGCTTGGGCTCTAGTTTGTTTATGGAGAAGTATATTCCCCGGACTTTGAGGGATAGGGAAAGGGGATGAGTTTCTTGCCTAGAGGCAAGGTAAGAATGTCGGTTTTACCTGCATATGAGGCTAAGTGTTCGTGCATATCCAGGTATGCCACCCAACTTTGTTTCAGTCACAGAACGGATTCGCCGTTTTGTGAAGGGGTTGAGGTCGGAGTTGCGGGTTTTAGCTTGGACAGGGTAGGCGGCTCGGCAAAATCCTTTAAAGAAGTGGTAAATGCTTCGTGATAGAGGTGGAAGGAGTGAAGCCAGATGACTTCACCATGGCATCGACATCAAAAAGGTTTCGAAAGGGAGGTGAGTTTAATGGTTCTTACTCTAGAGGACAGGGTTCAAGAGGCTACTCAGTCCGACCAATTCAGTCTTCACTACAGACTGTAGTTGGGGGTCCACCTCAGATCGGTCAACACTTCTCGGAGAGACCTATGCTTGAATCCAGAGAGTGTTATGGATGTGGGGAGACTGGACATATTAGGAGGAATTGTCCAAAATAGAGTTATAGACCCCCAATAGCTAGAGGTAGAGGTGGTCATGGTAGAGGCCGTTATTCTGGAGGACGTGGTGGCCCGAGGTAATGGTGGTCACGCAAATTGGCTGAGGTGATGGGACAAACTGGAGCTACTAAATGCCAAATGGTAGGGGCAAACGGGGCAGACTGGAGATAGGGCCCATTGTTACGTTCCCTGGGAGGTCTGAGGCAAGAGGCATCTGAGGCTGTTTATCACAGGTATCTTTTGGTTTGTGATTACATGGCTTCTGTATTATCTTGATCTGGCTCCACGTTTTCATATGTACTTCCTCATTTGCTACTGGTCTAATCTACATTGTGAAATCGCTTGACATGCCTATTCGTGTTTCTAGCTGCGGTGTGGGTGAGTCTGTGATAGTTGAAAGGTATATAGGTCATGCTTGGTGATTTTGTGGGGAGGCAATAACTTATGTAGACTTGGGTCATCTTAGAAATGGTTGATTTTTGGATGTAATTCTTGGTATGACTTGGCTTTCTCCGAATTTTGCGATCTTGGATTGGTAATGCTAACTGTGACGTTAGCCAAGGCCCTGGGACAAGTCCGTTAGTGTGGGAGGGAACTACACTTCCACTCCGGTTCGTATCATCTCCTTTCTTCGTGCTAAAAGAATGATTAGTAAGGGGTGCTTAGCTTTCTTGGCAACATCTCAAGGTGACACTACCCCAAGTACCTTCAATTGAGTCGGTTTTCGGTAGTCCGTGAGTTTCTGGATTGTGTTTCCTGCAGACCTGCCTGGTATGCCGACGGATAGAGATATTTGATTTCTGCATTGATCTGGAACGCGGGACTCGACCACCATTTCCATAACCCCCTTATAGAGATGGCTCCAGCTGAGTTAAGGGAGTTAAAGGCCAACTTCAGGAGCTGTTAGGTAAAGGTTTTATTAGGCCAAGTGCATCCCCTTGGGGTGCTCCTGTTTTATTTGTGAAGAAGAAAGATGGAAGTCTTCGAATGTGCATAGACTACAGGCAGCTGAATAAGGTAACTATTAAGAACAAGTATCCTATTCCTCGCATTGATGATTTGTTCGATCAGTTACAAGGTGCTTGTGTCTTCTCAAAAATTGATTTGAGGTCCGGTTATCATCAATTGAAAATACGGACAGCAGATGTGCCAAGGACTGCTTTTCGACCCAGGTATGGGCATTATGAATTCTTAGTAATGTCTTTTGGGCTTACGAATGCCCCTGCTGCTTTCATGAGCCTAATGAACGGGATTTTAGCCATATCTGGATTCTTTTTGTTATTGTATTTTATTGATGATATAGATCTGATATACTCAAAGCAAGAAGGAACATGAGGAGCACTTTGAAGACATTGTGTTGGAAGTATTGGAGGGAGAAAAAAGCCTTTATGGCAAAATTCTCGAAGTGTGAGTTTTTGGCTAGATTCAGTGTACCTTCCTTGGGGCACGTGGTTTCTAAAGGATGGGGTGAATGGTGGATCCTTCTAATATTGAAACAGTGAAGAATTGGGTAAGACCTACTAATGTGTCAGAAGTAAGGAGCTTTTGTTGGTTTGCCAGTCTAACTACCGGTCGATTTGTCAAGGGATTCTCTTCTTATTGCTTTGTTCCAATTGGACGAACTTGACTACAAGCAGAAATGTTCCATTTGTATGGTCGGATGAATGTGATGAAAGCTTTTCAGAAAACTCAGACCTTGCTTGACGTACTGCACCTATCCTACCTTGCAGTAGAGGGTAAGGAAACTTATTGTTTTATTGTTGAATGCATCCTATTCTGTTTGGGTGCAGGCTTTAATGCAAGAGAAGAATGTAATTGCTTATGCTTTGAGGCAATTAAAGGTGCATGAACGTAACTATCCGACCCATGATTTGGAGTTGGCTGCGGTAGTGTTTGCATTAAAGCAATGGAGACACTATCTATATGGGGTCAAGTGTGAGGTCTACACAGATCATCGTAGTCTACAGTATGTTTTTACCCAGAAAGACTTGAATTTGAGGCAGAGGAGGTGGATGGAACTGTTGAAGGACTATGATATTACCATTCTGTATCACCCAGGAAAGGCAAATGTGGTAGCTGACGCTTTAAGTAGAAAAGCAGGTAGTATGGGTAGTTTAGCCCACTTACAAGTTTCTAGACGCCCATTGGCTAGAGAAGTCCAAAATTTGGCTAACGACCTTATGAGACTGGAAATACTAGAGAAAGGAGGATTTTTGGCCAGTGTGGAGGCAAGATCTTCTTTTCTTGACAAGATCAAGGGAAAACAGTTTGATGATGAAAAGCTAAGCCGAATTCGGGATACGGTGTTGCGAGGCGAGTCTAAAGAGGCAATAATTGATGAGGAAGGTGTCTTGAGGATTAAGGGAAGGGTATGTGTGCCTCATGTTGATGATTTGATCCACACTATCCTTACAGAGGCTCATAGTTCCGGATATTCTATACATCCTGGTGCAACCAAGATGTACCGTGACCTAAAGCAACACTTTTGGTGGAGTAGAATGAAGCGCGACATTGTTGATTTTGTTGCCAAATGTCCAAATTGCCAGCAAGTAAAGTATGAACACCAGAGGCCCGGAGGAACACTTCAGAAAATGCCCATTCCTGAATGGAAGTGGGAGAGAATTGCAATGGACTTAGTGGTTGGTCTTCCAAAGACATTGGGTAAGTTTGACTCTATTTGGGTAATTGTGGACAGATTAACTAAGTCTGCTCACTTCATTCCGGTCAAGGTGACCTACAATGCAGAGAAGTTAGCCAAAATTCTAACATCTCAGAAATTGTTCGATTGCATTGGAGTTCAACTTCTCCATTATATTCAGATTTTTTTCAGATGTTAGCAGTTTACTTCTAAGTTTTGGAGAACATTGCACGCGGAATTAGGTACTAGGTTGGACCTTAGTACTGCATTTCACCCTCAGACCGATGGTCAGTCTGAGCGAACGATTCAAGTGTTGGAGGATATGCTTCGCGCATGTGTGATTGAATTTGGTGGTAATTGGGATAACTTCTTACCCTTAGCGGAGTTTTCATACGATAATAGCTATCACTCCAGTATTGACATGGCCCCATTTGAAGCATTGTATAGGAGGAGATGTAGGTCTCCCATTGGTTGGTTTGACGCATTTGAAGTTAGACCTTGGGAGAAGGAGGCTGATATGCAAGAAAAATATCCGCATCTGTTCGCAGATTCAGGTACTCCCTCTTATCCTTGTTTTTCTTCTTTTGATCGTTCGAGGACGAACGATGGGTAAATTGGTATCTATTGTAACGACCTGCTTAGTCATTTTGAGCAGCATATTTTATTTCTGGAAAAACTGTCTGAGACGACGTATCCAACGACGGACCGTCATGGGCACGACGGACCGTCGAGGATGTCTCGTTCCAAACACTTGGAATTCTTATATTTGAGTGCTGAAATCGACTCTCTGAACTCTGTGACGGACCTGCAGGACGGACTGTCACAGACATGACGGACCGTTGTGAGGTTCCGTTTCAAAACACTTCAACTCTTGAGATTGTGGTACTGAGAGCAATTCTCTGAAGTCGTGAGGACCTGCAGGACGCGGACGTCAAAGACATTGCACGGGACCGTTGTGGAGGGTTCCGTTTCAAAACACTTTCAACTCTTGAGAATTCGTGACGGAAGTGCATGACGGACCGGTGTAGGCACGCCGGACAGTCTCAGACTCATCAAGGAAATTGAGTCTCTTGAAGGTTGGACGGAACCTGGCAGAGGGACCATCGAGGCACGACGGGGCCGGTCCAGGTTGCGTAACCCCAGTCTGGGTCGGATTTTCTGTGTAAAGTTTTTAAAGGGGCGTTTTGGGGATATTCTGCTATAATTATAAATTTCGTGGGTAATGTTAAACTCAAATTTTGGGGGTGTAAAGGAGATAACATTGAGTTCCTTAGTGGATTAATTCCTCATCTTTTATACCTAATTATATGCTACTTAGGGAAAGAAAGAGGGTTTTCGAAAAAAAAGGGTGGGTGGGGGAAAAAAAAAGAACACTAGAGAGAACAAAGGAGGAAAGAGGGAAGGAACGTCGATTAGAGAAGTAGAGAGAGACAACAAAGAGGAACAAAAACGCTTTGGAGAGATGCTTGCTTTCCATTCAAGGAATCATGGTGAAGGTTAGGTTTATGGTTTTGTACTATTCGTAGTAAAAATCCTAATAGTGGAATGATATGTATTGGAGTAGTGTAAACCCTTCTATATGCTTAATTGTATGCTTGCCATGAATGTTGATGATGTGATGTGATCAATAAGCAAATGAAGCTTTGAATCCAAAATCTTGAATAACCCCTAATTCACCTTTTATTGATGATGCTTGGTTATAAAAGGAAGGCTGATGAACTTAAAAGTAATGAGATTGATGGAGCCTGGTATAAGAAACGCTTGATGGAATTGATAAATGATGTTAGTGTATCGGAGTGTCACGTTCCGACACATAGTATTAGTGGGTCGGGTGTCACGAACCGACACATAGAATTAGGGGATCGGAGTGTCACGTTCCGACACATAGTATTAGTGGATCGGGTGTCACGAACCGACACGTAGAATTAGGGGATCGGAGTGTCACGTTCCGACACATAGTATTAGTGGGTCGGGTGTCACGAACCGACACATAGAATTAGGGGATCGGAGTGTCACGTTCCGACACATAGAATTAGGGGATCGGAGTGTCACGTTCCGACACATAGTATTAGTGGATCGGAGTGTCACGTTTCGACACATAGTATTAGGGGATCGGGTGTCACGAACCGACACGTAGAATTAGTGGATCGGAGTGTCACGTACCGACACATAGTAGTAGGGGATCGGAGTGTCACGTACCGACACAAGAGGAAGAAAGATAATGAATCTTGAGAGATGTTAAAATACTCAATGTAATGAACCTAATTTCCCAAATGAGTGTGGTATTGAGGCTTGAGTCCTCATGGATGAACTTGGTAGTACTTATTGATGGTTATAGTACTTGTTGCTACATGTTGAGTATTGTAGTTGATTTATGATATGAACTGATATATACTGTTTTCTATTTTGAGTTGGCCGATGATACCTACTCAGTACTTGTGTTTGTACTGACCCCCTACTTGTTGTTTCTTTCTTTGTTATTTGGGGAATGCAGCAAACGTACCGTCGTCTTCAACTCAGCAGCAATTCTAGCCAGTCTTCACTACACCAGATTTCAGGGTGAGCTAATGCTTCTAGCTTGGACTGGATCTTCTCTTCAATGTCTTGATGCCTTGAACTTCCGGCATGGACTAGCCTTTTATTTATTTTAGCTTCTTAGATACTTTTAGATTAGTAACTTGAGGATAGATGTTCTTGTGATGATGACTTCCAGATTTTGGGGATAATGGGTTATAAATTTTAGAAGTTATTTAATTGTTTTCGTTAATGAGTTTTAAGTCTTCCGCTTTGTATTTTGTTCAATATGTTGGGGTTTTAGATTGGTTGGTTCGCTCACATAGTAGGATAAGTGTGGGTGCCACTCGCGGCTCGATTTTGGGTCGTGACACTATTGTATGAGCATGTGTATAATTATGTTAGGGTATTGTATAGGTGCTGCCATTGATGTGATAAAGTGGTTAATAACCTCTACTCATGAATCCCTTATATGGAAGTATAAATAGCTAAAGTTAGGAGTCTCGATTTCATGGTATATATTGTGATGTCTCCTATGCTATTATGTGTTGTGTGCTATGTGCTTGAAGTATAATGTGGTCTAATAATGTGGCTGACTTAAGATGTTATTGATGGCCATTATGTGATCATGTTGGTAAATGTACACACACTCTCACTTACATGCATATTACAAGTAGTATGAGTCATTGGGTCTAAATGAAAGGTAGTTCTCATATTCACTAGTGTCTACTACTATGCATATCAAGGTGATGCTTATGAATGTATGATTTGTATTCCCTTACTAGGATGACTTGATAGGTGTACTAGTATGGACAAGGGTATGGGACCTTGTCTATGCATTGCACATGTATATCTTGATAGGATAGTTCCTAGGTTTGGTTCTTATGCATATGAAGGATGATTATATGAACATGTTATGAATATGATATGATGAAGTATGAATGTATATAGTGTCTTAGTAGGTTTATATGAAAGGATTGCTCATATAGTTATGCCTATAGACTTATGCATTGATATATGAACATGTGTGACTTGATGTGTTATGTGAAAGGTTTGCTCACATCTATATATACACTCACACACATGGATGATCTAGTTAGGGAGAAGAGGTCCAACTAGGAGGGCCCAAGAATACTCCAAAACTAGATAGGTGCTTGAATATGCTATAAGCATATGAATGATGAATATCCTAAGACTATGTTTTATAAACAAAGGTAATAAAGGCTTTTCAATAAAGGGGAACTTAGCTTAGCACCGAGTGAACTTGACATTGAGAGGTGTTGACTTCCCTTAGAGGAATATTTCACCATTTGTCCCTTATAGAGTGTTGACTTCCCTTAGAGGAATAATCACCTATGGACCTACATATGGTGTCGACTTCCCTTAGAGGAATACTCACCTATGTACTTACATGAAGTGTTGACTTTCCTTGAGGAATATTCACTCATGTTATCTCATGAGGTGAGGCCCCATTACCAAATGGTATATAGAGGGAATACCTATCTCTTAGTTCCATAAACTATGCTTGCCACATAGGATCTAGCAAAGTAAACTTACTTGATATGCTAGCATATATGTTAATGTTCTACCTTGGCTCGGTAGTAACACCTTCCTTTGGTGTAAGGCTCTACAACACCAAATTCCACGATTAGCTCCCATGGTCTTAGTGTCGGTTGAGGCTATGGTTTCCCTAAAATAAAATGGACAATGGAAGTAATTTAATAGGATCCTAACTAGGAGGACTTAAGGTAAGCTACTTAGGATAGGTGGAAGTAATGAACCCATCTATACATTGCACAAGTGACTCCTTAGGAAGTCTTAGGTAGGTACCTTAATACTTATGATTATGTATGTGTCCTTTATGTATGATATTGTAGTCTTGGTTTGACTATGATTATATTGTACTATACTTTTATGATGGCATGTGTTGTCTTGTGTAAATGCTATGTATGGTATTCCCTTGTGTTCCTAAGGTGATGCATTGCACCAAGTATCCCTAAAGAATTACTTAGAAGATTAATGAATTGAAAGAAAGAGTTAAATGCTAAGAAGGGTGAGTTCACTATAAAGTGACCTTTATGTGTACTTATATTCTATATGTGCTTTCATATGATGATTGGCCTTTGAATGTGTTGCTATGAAGTACGTGGATGATGTTGATAAAGGTTTTATGATGATTTACTCAAAATGGCATGAAGTATGATTTCAAAGGAAATGTCCCTTTTAAATGCATGTTTTCGCATGGTTGCCATACTTAGTACATTCTTGTGCTAATCCCATTCTTCTTTACTTTTTACACAAAGTGTAGGTATTGGAATGCTTAAAGAAGGTCTATGATTGGGGAGCTTGATAGGTGATTTCCCAAGCTCAAGGAAAGGAATCCTTAAGTTCAAGGATGTCCTACTAATGTCCTTATTGTAAAGTCTACTTAGTAATGTATAACTTTGTATTATGTCTTAAGGGTTTTTATCCTTAATGTACTCTAAAGTTGTTGAGTCTAAGATGGAAAAGGGACTTAGAGTCTAAATATGTATTATGACTTATGTTTTATATATATACGATGTGATGTTTCTAGCATATGATGTGCTATGAAAAGTTTTAAATTTTCCGCTAAATTTACTATGTCAATGCAATGAATGATATGAGAGGCTTGTCCTAGACCTCCGAGAGGTCGACGACGCCGGTTACAATCCAAGATTTGTACCCTATCTTCTAGGGTATGCTTTTGGGTTGTGACATGCACAATCTGTTGAACAAGATATTGAATTAACAGAAAGACAATTGCAAAAGGTGGAAGATTTCCTAGCATCAATTAAAGAACAAGATGATACAATAATGAAGACTTTGAAAGGAAAGGATAAGATTTAATTATTTTTCCTTATAAAAAACAGTATCTTACTGTTTAAAGTATTGTTTAAAACACTATTTTGGGCCCACATAAGGGACCCATTTTACTTTTTATTTTTCTATATAAGAAGCCTCATTCTGAGGCTTAGAGGCAAGTTTTTAAGTTTTATTTTCTTTTCTCTCTAAGTTTGTTCTCTCCCTCTTGTAAAAACTCTCTTGTGTGAATCAATAAAGAAGCTTTGGTTTGAAGATTTGCTTAAAGGTATTTTTCTTTTAAGTTATTTTAATATTATTTTCTTTTATTGTAGCCGCCTACATGGCTGGCTAAGATAACTTTCATATCCATGCTAGCTGCATAATTTCTGTCTGATGTTCTTGTTTAATATCTGGATCTAATCAACTTATAATGAATTCTTATTATAGTTCTTAAATCTTTTATCACAAGTTTTGACTTGGTTTCGAGATGGTGGTACAGTCTGATAATACACTGTTAATGGTAACGAGCATGTGATATTGTAAGTCCCCGTTAATTGTTGAAGAAAGGGGCAGCCTGAAACCCATGTTAGAAGTGTTATACATTAACATGTATATTATTGTGACAGGCTCCATGCTTGAGTAAAAGTTTACCATACAGATCTATGAGGCTGGCGGTAGTCCGCACGGCCATCTAGATCTAGCTTAGCACATGACCAACTTATACTTGAAACGTATTATAGCTTTGTTAAATGTTTTGTCCTAAATTTTGACTGTATGGTAAACTTTTACTCAAGCATGGAGCCTGTCACAATAATATACATGTTAATGTATAACACTTCTAACATGGGTTTCAGGCTGCCCCTTTCTTCAACAATTAACGGGGACTTACAATACCACATGCTCGTTACCATAAACAGTGTATTATCAGACTGTACCACCATCTCGAAACCAAGTCAAAACTTGTGATAAAAGATTTAAGAACTATAATAAGAATTCATTATAAGTTGATTAGATCCAGATATTAAACAAGAACATCAGACAGAAATTATGCAGCTAGCATGGATATGAAAGTTATCTTAGCCAGCCATGTAGGCGGCAACAATAAAAGAAAATAATATTAAAATAACTTAAAAGAAAAATACCTTTAAGCAAATCTTCAAACCAAAGCTTCTTTATTGATTCACACAAGAGAGTTTTTACAAGAGGGAGAGAACAAACTTAGAGAGAAAAGAAAATAAAACTTAAAAAACTTGTCTCTAAGCCTCAGAATGAGGCTTCTTATATAGAAAAATAAAAAGTAAAATGGGTCCCTTATGTGGGCCCAAAATAGTGTTTTAAACAATACTTTAAACAGTAAGATACTGTTTTTGATAAGGAAGAATAATTAAATCTTATCCTTTTCTTTCAAAGTCTTCATTATTGTATCATCTTGTTCTTTAATTGATGCTAGGAAATCTTCCACCTTTTGCAATTGTCTTTCTGTTAATTCAATAGCTTGTTCAACAGATTCTGCATCAGCAGCATCACTATGTCCACTTTTTATTGAAGTGTCTGATTTATCAAACTCAGAAATGTTTTGCAACAAATTCTTTTTAATTTCTTCCAAATAGTCATTTATCATTTCTTCTTTATTTCCATCTTGAATGGAAATCCTCCGAGCAATATGCTTGATTGAACTCCCAGTAGAAATTCCTTTTTGAGGAGAGTTCTGATATGCCTTGATGGTATTGGTGATTTGATCCAATAACTCTTGTCCATATAATTGTCCAGTTGCTGGGTCTTGTCTATTTAATTTTTCCCAAAAATTGGTAAAATATTTGCGATATAAACAAGGAATGTTTTCATTTGGGGTATAACCCAGTTCGGGAATCCATTTATGGATCCATGGAATAGAAAACTCAATAAAGAAATACATTTGATCAATTTTGTCAATATTCGATATATGATCTTGCAAAAATAGATCAGTTAAAAATGGAGAAACTTTTACCCATTGCTTATATAAAGTATTAAAATTATAAGGTAAAATCTTTACCGTAGGGCCATGAATAGACCACCAGTTTATAAACCAATTGGGTAAACGTTTTGTAAAAACTTGAGCACAAACTTTTAGAAACCAAGTATGTTTAAGTTTATCATTATTATAATAAAATATTTTATGAAATGCCTGGATATAATCCCAGTAAGTAAAACTCATGTTTATTTTATTAACTGAAACCTGTCTCTCCTGCATTGTGGAGATTCCCCAGTCTTCTGCAGATATAATCTGCTTAATAGTAATTTTGGAGAAGTTATAAACATTCTTATCATAATCAAAAATGAAATGCTGAAATTCAGCACTGCCTGTATGACTTAGAATAGATTCATAGTAAGTGCGAGTCTTATACGATTCGCCAGGGAAATATAATCCCTTTGTCAAATACCTTTGGAGTATCTTCCAAGGTTCATTACTTCTCTGAATATCAGAATTTTCTAAAAGAAATATAATTTCTTTTGTTGCCATTTCTTCTGAAACTCTGACAAGATCAGCTTCTTTAGTTAAAGAGGCGTAGGTATTACCTTGCTCTTTTTTCTGCAGATATGCCTGAATTTGTTCATATAATGAACTATCTTTAGGAATATCCTTAAGATTTATAGAAGATGAAGCCGATGAAGAAGCTTTGCCAATCTTTGAATTGATCAAAGTTTTACTTCCTAACTGTATAACAGGAAAGGAAGAGTCGTATGACGACCTTTTAGATTGTTGTGAAGAGGATGATCTTCCCCTTCCTCGATGATTTTTACCCCCACGACCACGAACATGTGACCATGGTGGAGGATCAGTACCTCCCATACTGCACAATTTTGTTTAACAAGTTGATTAGTACAAATCAGAAAAATATCCTGAAATATCAAGTTCCCGATCATTATCAGCAAGAGATAATTCAGAAAAGGGAGAACCACTTATAAAAAAGTCTAGAACTACATCATCGATAATTATATCGAGGATTTTTTCTTTTAAGTCTGCATTAAAAGGTAAAACTCTTAAAATTGTAATAAGAACTTTATCACCTAGAAAATATTGATAATGAGACATAGTAACAAAATTTAGGAAGACAAGAATTCTCTTGATAAGAAATCAGGAAGTGAATTATCAGTTCCCTTTTTATATTGGATTTTAAAGTCGAACGGAGCTAATTGTGCTTGCCACCTGGCAAACATTAACTTTGAAATATCATGTTTAAAATCTTTATCAAACATATATTTAACTGATTGAGCATCAGTTCTAATAATAAATTTTTGATTATACAAATTATCTTGAAATTTTAAAACACATTTAACAATGCATAACATTTCATGAGCAACAGTCGCATATTTACGCTGAGATTCAGACCATTTGCCTGAATGAAATCTAATAAGATATTCAACTTTGTCATGGGGATTAACTTGCTTTAAGATTCCACCATAACCAATATTAGAAGCATCAGTCTCAACAATCTTAATCCAATATGGATTAGCTAAAGTAAGACAAGGTAAATATTTAACTCTTTGCTTAATAGATTTAACTAATTCAGTAAGGTCTTTATTCCAAGGTAACATCTTACCTTTCTTCAACCTATCAGTTAAAGGTGCAAGATCTTTAGATAAATTTTTATAAAACGGGGAAATATAATTTAAGCTTCCCAAAAATCTTTGCAACATAGTTTTATCAGTAATTTCATCAGGAAATTTTGATGCAAAATCGATGGATCTCTGAATAGGAGTAACTTTTCCTTGACAAATTTGATGACCCAAAAATCTCACATTAGTCTGAAAAAGACTCATTTTGGTTTTAGATATAACTAAACCATTTTGTATAACAATATTCTTAAAAATATCAAGATGCTTAATATGATATTCTAATGTTTTAGAATAAACAAGAATATCATCAATATAAACAATTATGAAATCCATATAAGGATTAAAAATATCATTCATAATTTTTTGAAATTCAGAAGGAGCATTCTTTAAACCAAAAGGCATAACATTCCATTCGTATTGACCAAATGGAACATTAAAAGCAGTTCGATAAGTATGTTCCTTTAAAATTTGAATTTGCCAATAACCTGATTTCAAATCAAATTTAGAAAATATATTAGCATCATATAATCAGGAAAGAAGATCTTTCTTATTCGGAATAGGATATCTAATCCATTTTAAAACTTTGTTCAAAGGTTTATAGTTTATTACCAACCTGGGAACACCTCTTTCTTGTTCTGCAGCGTTATTAACATAAAAAGCAGTACAAGACCATGGAGATTTAGAGGGTTTTATAAGTCCCTTTTGTAATAAACTATCAATTTCCTTTTTACAGAAAGCAACTAATTCTGCATTCATTTGACAGGGGCGAGATTTTGTAGGAATATCTGATTCAGAAAAAGAATCTTCATAAGGCAAAGTCATAATATGCTTTTTCCTGTCCCAAAAAGCATTTGGATGATCTGCACAAATATCAGCTGCCATTTTTGCAGAAATCAATTTAATTTTTTCTTGTACTTTAGGAGATTGTAAAGACTCTGAAATATTCAGACTATAAATTTCCATTTGTAAAGAATCAATATGTTTTTGTTTTAAATGAATTAAAGAATTAATATCTCTAGTAACAGGTTCAGTTATGAACTCGAAATTAATGGAATTACCATTATAATTTGCTGTAAATCCTTTTGCATTTAAATTAGAAAAGGGATAAATAGCATTAATAAAAGGAGTACCAAGAATAATTGGCGGATATAATTGATTTTTAATCAGAAAGAAAAAGTGAGGGATACAAACCTTACTCTGGCAAATACAAGTATTAGACAATTTATATTTTATGTCTAAAGCATGATTAGAAGCAGATTTAACAATGTGAGTTGTTTTTTCAAAAAATCTTGAAGGAATTAATCCTTCCTGAATACAACTAACATCAGCACCACTATCAATCATAGCAATACTTGTAATTTTAAAATCATTATTAATCAAAATGGTACAATTTATATACCAACGATGAGCAGTAACAATTTGCATCATTCCCAAAAATTTAGGACTAAGAGATTCATTAATCTCTTCATCAATAGCCACAGACTTACCTTTATCATTTAAAGAAGATGAAGAAATATCTTTATCATTTTCTAACTGAGAAATACGATGATTATTGATCAACTGATTTTGTTTTAAAGATTTGATTTCTCTTTTAAGGTTTTCAACCTCGTATTTTAAATCATCAAGAGACGTATCTCTAGTTTTTACAATATCTTGTCCTTTCTTTTCAAGTCGAGAAAATACTTCTTGCAAAGAATAGGGACTAGCATTGTAATTAAAATTTTCAAAACCTTTTCTTCATTTTTCTTCATTTTTTCAAAACTTATTGAAGAAGATGATTTTGAAGAAGCCATTTCTAAAATCTTATTTCGAAGATTTTCATCAGAAGCATCCTTTAAAAGTTCAATAACATTTTCAGAAGAAATCATTTTAAAAGTTAATTCTTCAAAATTTTGTTGTAAATGATCTAAATAGGAATCATTCATCTGAGATTGCAATTTATAAAATTCATCCTGTCCACAAGTACAATTATTACCTGGACAATTAACACATTTTTGATTATCATTATCGGCATTACTATCAGTACTATAACCTGAAGAATAACCAGAAGAATTTGAATCTGAATCTGATTCATATAATAACTCATAAAGTTTATCTTGAGTCGATTCATCCAACTCTAAAGCTTTAAACTTATCGGCCTTACAATTTGCTGCAAGATGACCAAAACGTCCACACTTGTAGCATTTAATATTTTTCAAATCTCTTTTAGAGAAACTATTTTCTAGGTGATAAAGTTCTTATTACAATTTTAAGAGTTTTACCTTTTAATGCAGACTTAAAAGAAAAAATCCTCGATATAATTATCGATGATGTAGTTCTAGACTTTTTTATAAGTGGTTCTCCCTTTTCTGAATTATCTCTTGTTGATAATGATTGGGAACTTGATATTTCAGGATATTTTTCTGATTTGTACTAATCAACTTGTTAAACAAAATTGTGCAGTATGGGAGGTACTGATCCTCCACCATGGTCACATGTTCGTGGTCGTGGGGGTAAAAATCATCGAGGAAGGGGAAGATCATCCTCTTCACAGCAATCTGCAAGGTCGTCATACGACTCTTCCTTTCCTGTTATACAGTTAGGAAGTAAAACTTTGATCAATTCAAAGATTGGCGAAGCTTCTTCATCGGCTTCATCTTCTATAAATCTTAAGGATATTCCTAAAGATAGTTCATTATATGAACAAATTCAGGCATATCTACAGAAAAAAGAGCAAGGTAATACCTACGCCTTACACTGTTAATGGTAACGAGCATGTGGTATTGTAAGTCCCCGTTAATTATTGAAGAAAGGGGCAGTCTGAAACCCATGTTAGAAGTGTTATACATTAACATGTATATTATTGTGACAGGCTCCATGCTTGAGTAAAAGTTTACCATACAGTCAAAATTTAGGATAAAACATTTAACAAAGCTATAATACGTTTCAAGTATAAGTTGGTCATGTGCTAAGCTAGATCTAGATGGCCGTGCGGACTACCGCCAGCCTCAGAGATCCTGTTATGGTATCAGAGCCAGATATTCTATCAGAACATGTAACAGATCTGATGTATGCGAAGCATGGATATGAAATCTTATCAAACTTATGAATTTTGGTGATAATAATATAAAGAGTACTAGACTAGAAGAGGTAGATATACCTCAGAATCTTGATTTGTTAAACAAATGGACTATCCCTAAAGTGTATACAAAATTGATTTATGATTATGGTTGGTTTGATAAATTATCTACAAAGCAGGTGGTTAAAACTACCGAACAATCTTTAGCTAACAATTGTGATGAACAGGTTGTTCAATTATTGAATAAAAGAGATATTGAGATTTATAAATCTAGATATAACTGGATGCATGTTGGCATGGTTCAAATTGCTTTTAAACCTTTAACTCTTAAAGGGTTACCTGCAACATTTTTAGTAGCTCTAAGAGATGCTAGAAATTTAGATTTTAGACAATCTTTGATGGGTTCTATTGAATCAACGGTTGCTTATGGACCAATTTATTTTAATACGCAACCTAATTTGCAATTATCTTTATCTGATAAGAATATTCTTGATGCTTTAACATTAAACGTTAAAACTCATGGTTATAATTATGTTCCTGGATCTGAGCTTATATGTTTATCTTACAGGATTTATTTCAAGTTATTAACTACTTTGAATCCTCGTTGTAAATTATATGATTCGGTAGACGAGACTATTCTAGTTGAAACTAATTTTGCTAAGTCTAAAATTACAACTAGAAGACTGTAACGACCTGCTTAGTCGTTTTGAGCAGCAGATTTTATTTCTGGAAAACTGTCTGAGACGACGTATCCAACGACGGACCGTCATGGGCACGACAGACCGTCGAGGGTGTCTCGTTCCAAACACTTGGAATTCTTATATTTGAGTGCTGAAATCGACTCTCTGAACTCTGTGACGGACCTGCAGGACGGACCGTCACAGAACATGACGGACCGTTGTAAGGTTCCGTTTCAGAACACTTCAACTCTTGAGAATTGGGTACTGAGAGCAATTCTCTGAAGTCTGTGACGGACCTGCAGGACGGACCGTCACAGACATGACGGACCGTTGTAAGGTTCCGTTTCAGAACACTTCAACTCTTGAGAATTGGGTACTGAGAGCAATTCTCTG